>BQNB010086425.1:0-16620 GCA_026074375.1 Tanacetum coccineum | reverse complement strand
CGGCAAAATATAAATTTAAAACTTGAATCAATAAATTTTACACCACGCAATGACACATCAGTCGTGTGCGGACGTCGTTGCATTTGCTTGTGTGATACTGAGTTGGTTGATTGAGACCTTTGCTTGAGGTGAGTTCTCGTAGCCCCACTTTTTAAATCTTTTTCTGTTGGGGGAAAATGATACTCAAATGTGTTTTAAACTGTTTTTTGAACTGTGCAAAATGTGGTTTTGTTTTTGGGACAATTATGCTTATGACTGCTATGTGAATATTATGTGGTTTGATTGTACTTGCATGCATCGAGATGCACGGCAATGTATGTGATTAGAAAGGATTTGCTATGTCTTGTGGTGGTCCTGCCCTAAGTAATTGTGCTCCAGCTGGTAGGCCCTTAGGTGCGTAAGTGACATACGGAGTTACGACTCCAAGAGCATTGGTATATGCTGGTTTGATGACTAGCGAGGATGCTAGGTCATGGTACATGATTAGCGGGGATGCTAAGTCATGGGTTTGTTTGCATATATTCACTGTCATATAGCACAATTGTCCACTGTTTGAAATATTGGCACGACGATTGGGTTTTAAAGCAAACCTATAAGCTCACCACCATTATTGTTGACGTTTTTGAGTATCATTTTTAGGTGAAGTGAATGATCATTAAGATTAGGATGTGTGAAAGCAGACTTTAAGTGTATCCTGTATGGATCATGTTTGAGAGGTCTTGCTTTTGAAGAATGTTATAAATTTATTTCTTTTGAGGATTAATGTTTAAGATTGTATGGACCCCTGTGTGGGCATTTAGATTTGTAAGCGACTATTTGTTGTGTTCTTTGATGGGACATCACTGAAGGTTATTGAGGTTCATGGTCATCATGACACTTTCATTAATGCATTTTAGATTTCTCTATTTTGTATCTTGTGTTATGATTGATCATTATGTTGCATTCCTGTATTTCCGCCTATAACGGTGTGTGAGAAAGCTCTTCAAATATCTATTATAGAATCCTATAACAAGGGAATTTTCAAGGGTATATCTCTTGAAGATGGATCAAGTTTTATCCTACTGTAATATGCTGATGACGCTCTCTTCTTTGTTGAGTGGTCATCGGTCAATATTAAATGTTTGATCCAAGTTCTTAAATGTTTTGGGGAGGCTTTGGGTTTGAAGCTTAACCTCTCAAAAAGTAGTATCTATGATGTTGGGGTTCATATTAATGAAGTCGAATCGATAGTTGTTGCTTTTAATTGTAAGTGTGATTCTTTGCCTTTCATATATCTTGGGTTTCAGGTTGGTATAAGGATGAATAGAATAGACTCATGGATGGAGGTTATTGAGCGGTTCCACAAAAGACTCATTGCTTAAAAGGCCAAATCGTTGTCTATTAGGGACTCATTGATGGAGGTTCTGAGGTTTCAATGACAGTGAAAAGGGTATTTCTTGGATAAAGTGGTGAGATGCGCTCTCTAGTAAGGATTCAGGGGGCTCGGTATCGGTAGTATTTGGCAAAAAATCTTGGTCTTATTGGAAAATGGCGATGCAGATTTTTAAATAAAGGTAATACCCTTTGGTGTAAAGTTATTAAAGCTATCTACGGGCCTGATGGAGGGTTTCAGTGTGATGCTTCTTCTCGCTTGAAAAGAAGTATATGGTCTGATATAATAAATGAGGGTTTAGTCGTGGTTCGGATTGGTATCTCTTTCTGTAATTCTTTCCTTGAAACTGTGTCTAGCGGGGATGATATTCTTTTCTGGAAAGTTTTATGGCAAAGTTCCGTGTCGCGTCTCATGCACGCTTTTCTACGTCTTTTGCATCTTGAAAATGATAAGGATTGCAAGCTCAGTGAGCGTCGGAAGCTCTCAAATGGGTTTTGGGTATGGAATTGGGATTGGAGATGAGCCCCTCGTGGACGCTCTATTGATGAGCTTACCTCTTTTTTGGATCAGTTAAATGGTCTTTCGTTTTATGTTGATTCCCGTGATCCTTGGAGATGGTCGCTCAGTACGAATGGTCTTTTTACTGTCAATAAGTTATCTAAGTTTATAGATATGCATTACCTTATTCCTGGAGGTGGAGGTTTGAGGCCTATTTTTGGTTCGATTCCTGTTTTTGATGAAAAAGGCGTGGATGTCCCTTAAGTTCTATGTCAAATTTGTGATGAGCATATTGAAGATCTTTATCATGTTTTCATTAAGTGCCCTATAGTTATTTCATTGTGGATCAAATGTTTTGCTTGGTGGCAGATTCCTCATCCCTCTCTCGATTTGTCAATTTATTTGTTGGCTCAAGATTTCTAAATGACAAATGGAGGAACAAAATCTTTCATAGCGTTGTTTGACTGCTTATAGGAAACAAAAAATTTTCATAGGCGTTTTGTTTGACTGCTTTTTCGGTATGTATGGTGGGATCGAAGAAACTAAAAATAATTAATTTCACTCCCAAATTTAGAGGGAAGAGAATCATACGATCCAAACGGCTGGGTGGACCTTTTTCTCAATCTTTACAGTTATTTTCTCTTACTTGGAACTTTCGAATGTCCACGGGAGTGCTGCTCGCGTTGCTTTATTAATTGGTTCGTTAGAGAGAGCGTCAAATGTTTCTGTGGGGGTGAAGTATATCAAGGTTCTGTTTGTATCTCAAAGAGGATATGTTAGTGTGTTGATTGGTTTGGTATGTGGGGTAGGTTTGTTATTTGTTTTTGTATCATTTAATGTTTTAGACTCCCCCCTTTGCTTTGTTTTGGTCTAGCTTTCGATCATTTTTTTTCGTTGAGGTTTGTGCTTAATATAGGCTCTCCATTGCTTTAAAAAATAGCATGAAAAAACCGAGCAAAACTGTCTACAAACATATGAAAGACCACTCTCAGGTTCAAGTTCATTAAAGAGGGGGAGGGGTTTGGTTGGGCGAGGCCGTGCGATCGAGGTAGGTATGTGGTGTCGGTTTGACCAACAACTTAGAGGTTCATGGGTTCAAGCTTTTCGCATGGAAGCTTTTGTGAAGGATAGCACTTATGATAGATGTTAGGTCTATCCCCATGGCGACATTTCCACGCCTTCCTGAGATGGATGCGGGTAACATGGTCGCTGGGTGTTAACTTTGATCCCGGGGGGGACATGTCGACCGGCGCTAATTGAATGGGGAAAGGGTGCTCCGCAGGGATTCTTTTTTCCCGGCGCGGGGGACTTTCCCGAGCGACCCTTGGTGGGACCCACACGTTTTTCTAGGTCAAACTAATATGTTGCCAGGTGGATTAAGTATCCCGGGCGGGGGACATGTCGCCCGGGGAAAGTCGGTGTTATAAAAACAATAAATTGGATGGTAGAGAGATGATTGCTTCTTATTGTTACTTGTAAAATTTGCGTTTTTTCCCGGAGCGACCAAAGTCGCCCGCAAATAAAAACTAAAAATAAATTTTCATTACTTATTCGCGAGTCGGACTTGTCGCCCGGGGAGGAAAAGAAAAAAATAAAATATTTTTTTACTTACCCGGGCGACTATGGTCGCCCTGGGGAAGAGTGAGAGGGGAAAACGTGAGAGATAAAAAAGTATTTCGTCAGTATCCCGGCGAACATGTTGCCTTCGCGGGGGAAAGAGAAAAAATAAAATATCTTGCCTTGAGATTAATCACGGGCGATATTGTCGAACCGTGATAGACATTTATAAATTTTTCTTTGTTTCAATCTTCTCGGGGCGGGAACCAGTCTGTCCCGGGGATTTGTCGCAAATAAAAATTTTTTTGAAGCCCTGCCAAAGCAGGCTATTTTCAGATTTTTTTACGGAATTTTTCCCGAAAAATAAAAATTTAGGAAAAATAAAAAGTCTACAAAATTTCCCAAAACCTGTATTTTTAACCAATATAGATTTCTATCCAAATGGTTGACAGTTGCTACAATCTTGTCACCAAAAACACAATTTAACAAATATGTAAAACGGATCAAAACGCTTTGATCTAATAAAGCTTAAATCCTCCAAATTCCTTTAAAATTACAAACAACTATAGTGTGTTAGCTCTTACAAAACGGGGCCATTTACTATTCACAAAACCTTGAAATTTTGGGCGCGAGGTTGGAGAAAACATCAATTTATTTTCAAAACTAGTATAGGTAGTCAAATGTGTAATAAAGGGTCCCGCATGATCACAACGTTAATAATGAAAACAAAAATAGTCTTTACTTCACAATTTATACTTCACTCGCTCTAATGAGCCTTCGCCCACTCTCCTTCGTCCTCGCGCGCCGTTCCTCATCATCGGCATATCTTCATTCATCCCCGCACCCGCACTCCCCGCTAACGATAACCCTCATGTGTTGACTTCATACTGTCTCTAGCTTTCTTTTTTGTGAAAACTTGTCGTAACTTCTCTTATAACAGCACTTTTTCATCCATCAAGGTTCACTATTTGGTTAGTACTTGTTCTTTTTTTTAAGCTTATTCGGACATCGCCGGGAGTATGTGCGTGCATTGAGGCGGGGTGTGGAGGGGGCGGAATGAATGTGGGCTCAATTCTTTCTGGCACCATCCCAGGTAGTACCATACTCTCACCGGGATGGTGCCCCCGATTGCTTGACCTTTGAGCCATGGGGGCATTGGAATATGTGTCCATCAGGTGTATGGGCACTACCCGAATGCTCGGTGTGTTGGGGTGCCATTAAGGATGATATCGGGCAAACCTCAACCATCTTCCTCCTATTGTGTGACCAAAAAACACCAAGATTAGTTTTTATATAATTTTAGTCGGGTTGCTTTCCATATGTCTCGACACATATCATTACTAGTGCGTGTTTTGAAAATACAAACTTACGTATATTGTCGGTCCTCCATCCGTATGGGATATAACCAGTTCTATCGGTGTTGTCGTCCGTCACGATGGAAAGCGGTTTTGGTCGGGATAATGCAGCGGACGGGGTTAGGCGGTACCTCTCGAGTCTCTTGGAGGCTCGCCCATAGTACATACCAACACGCATACATATACAAAGATGACAAGAACAAATTAAAAAATGGGACTAAAGAGAAGAAATCACAACAACTAAAGCATTTATATAAATCAGGAATGGGATAATATAGATATGTAAAATAATAATAATGTCGCGCGTCGTCTATTACCCCATCTCATCTAGACAGAAGGCGAGCAAAGTGATCGGGATCTGCCTGGGTCCGGGAATGTGGAATCTTGGGACAGACCGTGCTCGCTTTTGCTTCGGTTTTTGGTTTTGAGGCTGTGGGGTGCGGAGAGTGCTTTTGGCTGTTCCTCGGGATCATTCCAAAATGCAATCTGGGGATCCCTAAGAGATAATTGCCGGAGGTGTCGGTACTGACTTCTCGGGACGTCCCCTGTTCTGATCGGTTTTTCTCGCACGAACCACATTCCATCAGGTTTCCCGGAGGTCTTGTGAGAGAAGTTTGTGTAACCCAATGCGAGCTTGAGAAGATAGCCTTGTTTGGTGGAAAGTTGTGAATACGCATTTGGAGATGGATGTACTGTTGATTTGCGGCGGAGAATTAAATTGCACCAAACCGTGGGATGTACATCGCGAATATTGGAGGTGATGTGAGCTGGTCGGTGAGAGTCAAACCTGGGTCAGCAATCATCATTGACGAGAAAAACAAAAGGACTGGGAGAGTGTTGAGAGGGTGAGAATTTATTTTTTTTATTCTTAAATTTGTTTATTTTTTTTTAATGATTGTATGAGTAGTATTGATTAAAAATTAACGAATTTAGATTAATATTACACAAATTAAATTAAATGACACGATAATGAATTAAACACATAAATAAAGCGATTAAATGATCCCCCTCCATAAACTGACCCCAATTTTGGGTCTCGGAATAGCGGAGTCGTTCGGGCCTGGTTTCCGTGTGCCGCCGGACCTTCTGCCAAAGCACTGGGTAATGTGTACAAAACTTAACAGCGAATGTTCGCTAACTGATAAGCTCCCCATGGTAGTTAGGGACCAATGAGAATGCTGTGGACCACGGTGGGGGGGAGGCCAAGTCCTGTCTTTGTTTTGGCGTCACACTCAAAAAACCTGGGTATCGGGACGGGGCCTTTATATTCGGGGAAGAGAGTCTTAACCGAGGTTTCGTGTGTTCTGATGAGTACAGATAGGAGGAAAGTCATCGATAAGGTGCGGTAACGCAACTTCATTCTTCGGCCGCCTTTCCTTCGACTATTTCCGCCTAATTCTTTTGACTTTTTAACGGCATGATCTGTCCAGGAGTTCTCTTGAGCTGCAAAATATTCATGTGAGTATTAATGTAATAAAAATTCAGTATTACTTAATCTGTGTATCAAATGTAGGCTTGTTTTATTCAATAATCTATTAAAATTGTTCCTCTTTTGGAGATGCTGCTGGATGCCCGCATTAATATCTGCCCAGCGCTGGGATTGCATATGAGGTGTCAAGTCAAACTGGGTCTGCAATCATATACAACAAAACAAAGACAGAGTTAGAGATATAATTTATATATTTATCTAAATTTGTTTATTTATTTATATGATATAAATAAATAAACGAATTTAGATAAATATACACAATTAAATAAATGAACACGATAATGAAATAAACATAAAAGGATAATGAAATAACTGACCCCAATTTTGGTCACGATCGCCGCCTTCCGCTCCGCCGGGACCTTCTGCCAAGATGGGTAGTACAAAGGCATCTCCCTGATAAGCTCCCCAAGGTAGTTAGACCAATGAGATGCATGGCCACCGAGAGGCATCATGGTCT
This sequence comes from Tanacetum coccineum, assembly GCA_026074375.1. NCBI lineage: Eukaryota > Viridiplantae > Streptophyta > Magnoliopsida > Asterales > Asteraceae > Tanacetum > Tanacetum coccineum. Next base: position 9,892 of record BQNB010086425.1, on the reverse strand, counting down.
TTTTGTCGTCCCACTCAAACCGGATCGGGACGGGGCCTTTATCATCGGTGATCTTCTTTAACCCGAGGTTCCGGGTCTCCTGGCGGGTATGTAGTCGGCCCGCTTTCCTTCCACCCAAATTGGCTTTACGGGTGCCTTTGCCTGCAAAATCAAGTGAGTGATAAAGTCATAAAAATTCAAGGCAAGCAAATTCAATGTATCAAATTTAGGCTTGTATTACAATAATCCAGAAATTCTTACCTCGGTTAGCGAAGCAACCCCCGCAACCGGTAGGTATATGGTGTGAAGGGGGACGATCATCACCGCCACCGTCACCGCCGTGGCCCCGTGCAACATCCGCTGACATCTGTACAAGTACAATTAGGATAACATATAGAAATTCATGAACAAAATAATTAAAGCATGCACACATCCAAATACATACATATCCAAATAAATATACACATTTAAACAATCCACAACAATTTCATTCATTCATTGAAATATATAAGTGTCTTTTGCAAGTTACAACTCAAGATCAATCTTCTTCTTCACTAGAATAAACAACTTCTACACCATCATCATCCTCAACATTGACGAGGTCTTCATCATCAGAATCTGCTAAATCATGAGGAAGGGCATCTTTATCATCAATAATATCATCGTCTTTGTCAAGATCAATGATATCTGGCGGTGCGTCAACATCCGTTGATTGACCATCTATATGCAAGGTCGCATTATTCAAGTCATTCAAACTAGTAGAAAGTGGGAGATCAGATGAGTTGTCAAAATGTATAACATCAGGATCTTCCTCTACCATGATGACACCCCCGTCCGAAAACTTTTTATGATTCACATGCTCGACGACCTTCCAGTGGGGTGGTCGTCTGGCCATATCTTCAAGGTAGAAGCATTGTGTAACTTGTGTTGCGAGAATGTATAGATCATCTTTAAACGCCTCATCTTTTGTCAAGATTTGTGTCATGTTATTTCTAAGGACAAGATGTTGGACTTTACGTCCTTCGTTTCTAGTGTCAAACCACTTAACTCGGAACAACACAACTTTGAACGACAAATACGAAAACTAAAGGATTTCTTGAAGTTGACCATAGTACATTTCTCCGTCATTCCTACCAGGCGAACAAATGCTGATGTTTCTTAGTTGTGCGACGTTCATCGCGGCTGTGCATGATAAACCTCACACCGTTGACTACGCAAGAGTTGACTAAGATTGGAGTCGGTGTTGGTCCACAAGCCAAAGCGAATAACTCGCTGGTTGCACTAACACCTGGGTCATTGTCTACGTGACGTTGACGTATCTATGAAGAAGATAGGATTAGATAGAGAACACAAAATATGATATCGTTATTTTTACAGTTAAGTACACAAAATAAGTCTAAGTTTACCTGCGACCCAAACCAGTTGGGGAATTCTTCTTTCATGTCTTTGTTAGGAAATTTACTGAAAAACGTTCATGGTATTAGAATAAGTCGTCGAAAAGATAAGTTAAGAAAAAGAAGTTTCAAAATAAAAACGCGTACCTCTTGAACTGGGACCGGTACGTGTCGATTTCAGGACTGTTGTGAAGTACATACCATATCACTTTCTTCAACTCTTGGGCATCAAACCGAATAACAGACCGTAAACCAATCGATTTACATAGTGATCGGAACACCTGAAACTGACACGTTGGGGGAGGGGGGTCCACATTACGGTCGGGACGATTAAATTTCGTAGTAACATCCCGAAAATAATGAGAACTGAAAGTCAATGCTTCTTCTGCAACATAACCCTCCGCAATCGAACCTTCCGGCTTAGCTTTATTTCGTACATAACCTTTTAGCTTTTTCATGAATCTTTCAAATGGAAACATCCACCGGGGGCGGATAGGCCCGCCTTCAAGAGCCTCTAGAGGTAAATGGATAACCAAGTGAATCATAATGTCAAAGAAAGCAGGAGGATATATGAGCTCGAGATTGCACAGAATATCGACCACCTTGCTCTGAGCTTTCAACATGTCATCCTCCATCAAAGTTGCAGAGCAGATTTGCTTAAAGAATGAACATAGCTCGATTATTGGTTTTGCAACCTCATCGGGCAAGTATTGCTGAAGTCCGTAAGGAAGTAAACGTTGCATCATTATATGACAGTCATGAGACTTCAGGCCCGTTATATTGGTATCATTATCGGTCACTTTGTGCTTGAAGTTGGATCCGAACCCATCTGGTAGTTTAACTCCTTTGATGAACTGACAAAACTTTTTTCTGTTCTCTGGTGAGAAAGAATACGCAGCCTGAGGCTTCGAGCACTTCCCGTTTTTGGTTTGGCCAAGCCACAAGCCACTTCGAATGCCTAACTTTTTCAAGTCTTGTCTTGCCTTAGCGGTGTCTTTAGATTTGTCATTCATTAACAAAGTGTTCAAGATGGCCTCCAACACATTTTTTTCGATATGCATGATGTCTAAATTGTGTTTTAGTGTAAGAAAAGACCAATACTCAAGCTCGTAAAAAATAGATCGTTTAGTCCAGTTCAGCTCGACAAGAACATTGCGTTTTATCTTCACACCCCCATAACTCGGATGTTTACCCTTCACACGCGTGGGCAATCTAGCAAGTTGAGCCTGGATTTGATCCCGGTCGAATTTTCTAGGAGGATCTCCGTCTTCTATCTCACCATTGAATTCAAGTGACCTCCTCCATTTATGGGGCTTTTTTAAGAATCTTCTGTGGCCAACATAAGCTGTTTTGCCTAACACACGTACAGATGGAGTGTCTTCATTACATGTAGGGCATGCCTTGTAACCTTGCCCACTCCACCCAGACAAACTACTTCGAGCAGGAAAATCATTGATGGTCCATAAAACCATCGCTCTCATATTGAACTTCTGGCCTGTAGCAACGTCTATAGTCTCGACACCTTTCAATGCCCATAAAACCTTTAAGTCATCAATCAAAGGCCTCAAGTAAACATCAATGTCCTTGCCCGGAGATTTAGGGCCAGGAATTAACAATGTCAGCATAAAAGAACTCTCTTTCATACATAACCACGGAGGCAGATTGTATGTTGTCAATATCACCGGCCACATGTTGTAAGCCTGACTAAGGTTGCCGAACGGATTGAAACCATCAGCAGCCAACCCTAATCGAAAATTTCTTCGTTCTTTTGAAAAATTTGGATACTTGGTGTCAAAGTTCTTCCATGCTCTACCATCAACCGGGTGTTGCATCTTACCAGGCTCCGTACACTTTTCAGTAGCATGCCAAGTCATTTCTTTTGCAGTGTGACAAAACTTGTACAAACGTTGTAGTCTAGGAATGATCGGAAAGTAACGCAACACCTTCTTAGGAGCTTTCTTCCCTGGTGTGTTACTGTCTTTCCATCTACTCATTTTACACACCGGACAGAAATGCACATCTTTGTTATTGTCGCCCCGAAAGAAGAAGCAATCATTTACACAAGCACGTATCGACTCGTACCCTAACCCAATCATTTTAAATGTCTTCTTTATTGCATAGTATGACGGTGGGAGCTTGTATCCTTTCATGGTGGGAAATACATGTTGGAAAAACTCTAGCATTTCGTTGAATATAGAATCCGTCAATTTACCTTTAACCTTAAAATAGGTAAACTTTGCCATAAAGTTTAATCGAGTCACATAGTCATAACTGGTGTACAGCTCCTCATTGGCACTGGCATATAAATCATCAAACTCGTTACGTTTAGCTTGAGTCGGTTCATTACTTGTCTCACCAATATCTCCTTGAATTGGCTCATTTTGTTCATTATTCGGAGGAATATAGCTAATATCATTAAGTAACGCTATCATGTCACTTATCTGAGGTTGTCTTGTGTTATCTATTACTGGCGGTGGCTGAGGAAGATCTGGTTCACCGTGGTGAACCCATGTTTTATAACCTAGGTCCCACCCATATCTCGTAATGTGTTTTGGAAGGTTTTTGATGGATACCCACAATACTATTCGAAAAGACTTGCATGGACATTTTATATTCCCGGCACAATTCACTAACGGCTTACAATCATCGACAAATTTTGTAAGACCGGTATAAAATACTTTTTCATGACGCTCTAAAAGTGTCCAACTCTTATCAATTACCATAACCGCGTTTTAACGATACAATTAGTTATTATATGCTACTTAATTAAACACATTCAAACGAGGAAAATAAGATATTTTATTCACCTAGTGCAATTATGGAAGGCAATCATAACCCACTCTTTGAATGATTCGTCTCATATATGAATGCATATAACCGATTTACTATTTGAGAAAATTTCGGCAGCATTTCCCCTCAACTCCCCAAATATGTGTTTAAAGACATATTCGTAGGAGTAAAGGAGAAACACTGTCGAAATCATCTCAAATAGTAAACCAATTATACGCATTCATATCCTAAATGAGACAAAACATTCAAAAAGCAGTCCCAAACAGGGGACTTTTCGAAATTAATTTCTAATAAATTAATTTCGGACAGGTTTTCTATAGGATGATTAAATTCAGACGGGGATTTTCCGAATTTAATCACTAAAATCCTAAAACATTCCTAAAGGGTTCAATAAAATAAATACCAAACGCATATCCATTTATATCAAATCCTAATATCGAAAAGCATATACAATTTAAATTCTATTATAATGAAAAAAACATACATTTATATCAGAATAAGCTGTTGTTAAACAGCTTATCAGTGTAAAACGCAAATCCAAACACTCCTTGACACTGTAAAACGCACATCCAAACACTCCTTATGCTGCCAAAATGATGAGAATAAGCTGCATATGCTGCCAAAATGATGAGAATAAGCTGTTTAAGAACGGCTTATGCTGATAAGCTGTTTAACAACAGCTTATGCAGCTTATTCTCATCATTTTGGCAACATAAGGAGTGTTTGGATGTGCGTTTTACAGTGTCAAGGAGTGTTTGGATTTGCATTTTACACAAACTAATAACTATAAACATTCCCCGACGACATGTCCCCGGGGATACCAAAAGGATAAAAAAAAGTTACAACATACCTTCGGTTGTCGACTTGGCTCGTTCTCGCCCTTGGCTCGTTCTCGGCTCTCGGCTCGTACTCGGCTTAACTGTCCGCGGCTAAAAAAAATTAACACAATTTATAATTAACAACTTATTATAGTAGCTTATTAAAATTCTTTAACCAATCCTTATTATAATTAAACAAAATTAAAAAAAACATACGTGTTGAACAAAAAGGAAAATCAAACACCACCAACAATTAGAGGGTTACAAAAAGTAAAAGAATTATCATTTAGAGGGTTTAGAGGAGGAGGTGGTGGCGGTATTATGCTCGTGTGCTCGTGTAAGTGGCGGTGGTGAGTGGTGGTGAGTTCTGTGGTGAGTGGTGGTGGTGGAGGTGGTGGGTTCTGTGGTGGTGGTGGTGGGTGAGAGGTGGTGGTGGTGCTGTTAAAATCGCCAAAGAGGTGTTTTTTTATGTTTTACGTTTTGTGTTACCTCCTGTAAACCCAGATCTGTTTTTGGTACCAGATAAATCCCGGGCGACATGTCGCCCGGGAAAACTACAGGTTTGTCGTTTAGCGCAAAATGGCGCCATAACGAAAATTTTGGAGGGCCTTTTTTAGCAAATATAAAAAGCTTTCCCGGGCGACATGTCGCCCGGGAAAGATTTTATTAAAAAATTTACAGTTTTATAAATATATTAAAAACTGTATAATTTTTTAATAAAACCTTTCCCGGGCGACATGTCGCCCGGGAAAGATTTTATTAAAAAATTTACAGTTTTATAAATATATTAAAAACTGTATAATTTTTTAATAAAACCTTTCCCGGGCGACATGTCGCCCGGGAAAGGTTTTATTAATTTTTTTTTACAGTTTTTAATAATTAATATTTAAAAAATATATTTATATAATTATGTTTTTTATAAATAAAATTTATATAAATAATAATTTTAAACAAAAATTATATATTTTATAAAATATATAATAATTTTTTTATAAAATAAATAATTATTATTTATAATTATTTTTATAAAATATATAACTATTATTTATAATTATTTATTATAATTATTTTTTTAAGTATGCGCGTATCTCACACGCGTATGCCTCAACAACACTGATCGATATGTTATCGTTGTACATTAGATGTTTAACGGATGAGTCGATATGTTATCGTTGTACATTAGATGTCCAACGGATGAGTCGATATGTTATCGTTGTACATTAGATGTCCAACGGATGAGTCGATATGTTATCGTTGTACATTAGATGTCCAACGGATGAGTCGATATGTTATCGTTGTACATTAGATGTCCAATGGATGAGTCGATATGTTATCGTTGTACATTAGATGTCCAACGGATGAGTCGATATGTTATCGTTGTACATTAGATGTTTAACGGATGAGTCGATATGCTATCGTTGTACATTAGATGTCCAACGGATGAGTCGATATGTTATCGTTGTACATTAGATGTCCAACAGATGAGTCGATATGTTATCGTTGTACATTAGATGTCCAACATATGAGTCGATATGTTATCGTTGTACATTAGATGTCCAACGGATGATTCGATATGCTATTACATTATATGTTTAACGGATGAATTGATATGCTATCGTAGTACATTAGATGTCCAACGGATGAGTCGATATGTTATCGTTGTACATTAGATGTCCAACGGATGAGTCGATATGTTATCGTTGTACATTAGACGTTTAACGGATGAGTCGAGATGCTATGGTTGTACATTAGACGTTCAACGGATGAGTCGATATGTTATCGTTGATGTTTAACGGATGAGTCGATATGCTATCGTTGTACATTAGATGTCCAACGAATGAGTCGATATGTTATCGTTGTACATTAGATGTCCAACGGATGAGTCGATATGTTATCGTTGTACATTAGATGTCCAACGGATGAGTCGATATGTTATCGTTGTACATTAGATGTCCAACGGATGAGTCGATATGTTATCGTTGTACATTAGATGTCCAACAGATGAGTCGATATGTTATCGTTGTACATTAGATGTTTAACGGATGAGTCGATATGCTATCGTTGTACATTAGATGTCCAACGGATGAGTCGATATGTTATCGTTGTACATTAGATGTCCAACGGATGAGTCGATATGTTATCGTTGTACATTAGACGTTCAACGGATGAGTCAAGATGCTATGGTTATACATTAGACGTTCAACGGATGAGTCGAGATGCTATGGTTATACATTAGACGTTCAACGGATGAGTCGAGATGCTATGGTTATACATTAGACGTTCAACGGATGAGTCGAGATGCTATGGTTATACATTAGACGTTCAACGGATGAGTCGAGATGCTATGGTTATACATTAGACGTTCAACGGATGAGTCAAGATGCTATGGTTATACATTAGACGTTCAACGAATGAGTCGAGATGCTATCGTTGTAGCCCTATACTCCCGCCAATTCCTCCTGTAGCCCTATACTCCCGCCAATTCCCCCTGTTGCCCTATACTCCCGCCATAAAATCCCTCCAAATCCTTCTGTAGCCCTATACTCCTGCCAGAAACTCCTGCAAAAAAATCCCTCCAAATTCTCCCGCCAAATACTCTCTCCAAAAAACACTCTGTTTTCTTGGTTCGGTCAGGATATGCACCACCCTTCTATAGTTGAACATGATATACCGTATACTTTTTCAAGATGCACAACGAACCGAGAAAACGAAGTTTTTTTTATTTAGTTTTTATATAGTTATATGTTAAACGCATATTTTAAAACCACACAAGAAACCGAAATGTTTTTTTAGTATTTATATATTTTAAATAATAATTATATATTTTATAAGTATCTTTATAAATTATTATTTATAAAATATATAATTATAAAATATATTTTATAAATAATAATGATTTAAAAGCACAATTAATTTTTTTAAATAAAATATACAATCCCGGGCGACATGTCGCCCGGGAAAATCAGCGAGAAATTTTTTAATAAAAAGTTTAAATAATTATTATTGTTAAATTTTAATTAAATGTTTCCCGAGCGACATGTCGCCCGGGATAATCTAACACATTTTAATTAACGCTAATCACAACGATTAAACATTCACGTGAATTAATTTTTTAAATAAAAACTTTCTCGGGCGACATGTCGCCCGGGAAAACTGAGCGGGAAAAATTGCCGCCAAGATTTTCGTTGAGTTTTTTTGTCAAATTTAAACCAAGTTATCCCGGGCGACATGTCGCCCGGGAAAAGATATTCAAACTTTGACTAAAAAGTCTATCAGAATTGGTGCCACGTCGGACAGACTTTTGTGATTTAGTGGTGTTTCCCGGGCGACAAATGTCGCCCGGGAAAACTACGTCACATGTTCTCAGGGACGGAACTTGAGCAGTTTTACGAGGGGGGCAGAGACGAAAATCATAATGTTTATATACCAAAAAGAAAGACAAGAAATACGCGATAACTCACAAAATAGTTTAAGATTGGGAGAATGGAAGATTGGGAGGAGTTCCAGAGAGAGTTTTTAGTTGTTTCGTGTTTGGTAAAGAAACAAAATGTAAAAAAAGAAAATTAATTTGCATTTGACGTTAGTTTCGAGAGTAGCAGAATGTAATTTTTTTCTAATGTATATCTATATAGTACAAAATTGGTACTTAAAAGCAAAATTTTTGAGGGGCCACAACCCCCCTTGACCCTTTATATCTTCCGTCCTTGCCTGTTGTACCTTTTCTTGCAGTGGTACTACATCACGACATTATTTTGATAAATGGTCCCATATATATTCTTTTTGTTTTTGTTTTTATAAGCTAATGTATGAAACTATGACCCGACAAATATCACATGGCAATCATATTTATATGAGTTGGACTTGTTATTTGATTGATTCCAAAAACTTATCACAAACACAAGATATAAAGGATTCGACGATTTTGTAGGTGTACCATAACAACTTGTCAACTTGTCATATTCGTATTTGAATTTACTATTTTAACATTATATGAGTTTTAAATCTTGTATAGCAACACTTATTCTTATTCTTTGAGATAAATACTGATCAAATTTATAAAAATAAAAGAAGCAAATTGCTATAACCAAAACTTTGTTGACTAAGTGGAAATTACTTACAGGTTGTTGTTTAAGCTTATGTTACGGGCTTGTAGCTTCTTTGGTTTTCGGCTTTTCACAAGCTTATTTTTGTGTCTTATTTTGAAATTATTCGGCTTATGTAAGCTTGTCATGTCTTAATAAGCTTATATAAACTGAAAAGTTTCAAAATAAGCTATGAACGAAAAGTGGGCTTATGAAACATAAGCTATAAGCCCGTTATATAAGATTAAACAAACCCCCTAATCATGATTCATGACTATTGATTCAACTATATATATAGTCTTTGAAATCACTGGTTTAACTAAGAAACATAGAGTAAAACAAGCTAAATAACACAAAAGCATTTCAATAATTACCTCAAAAATAACAAGCAACTTCGAAATGTAGTTTAAGCTATACAAATGATTAGAACTTTGTCACGATCATGCAAAACCGATGCCTTAAAATTTGTGTTCGGTTTTAGTTCATCTGAGTTCAAGTTCTGAACTCGTTTCGAATTAACCATATATAACCCCGAAACCTCAATAAAAGAACATGACAACATTAAATTCCATAATTACCATATATTTCACATGTTTAAGGAACAACAAAACGTATGAAAAACTTGCCATAAAACTCTTGCTGCTGATCATCGTTGGAACGTATTAAACGAAAGTCCCAAAACAGGTACCGCGAACGATGTTTCCAGCATAAGCCTTTGCTGAAACGTTTCGAAAGAACCACCAGCTTCTATAACATCTTTCAAAACCGAATAATAATACTCTTTAAGCTTCTTCAAAGTGCATGCTTGTTTCATCTTCATCCATTTTAT
>BQNB010086424.1:0-28193 GCA_026074375.1 Tanacetum coccineum | reverse complement strand
AAAGTCAATGATCACTACATCAAATCACAAGTTAATGATTGAAGTTTAAGACTACGAGCTCAAGACCAAAGTGAAAGCATAGTATGCTAAGTTTTAAATTTTTGTAAGTTGGAGTGACCTCCCTTAGGGGGAGATTGTTAGAAATACAAAAAAGTGTCGGTCACTACCAATATAGTTAGTCGTAGCTCGTAGTAAGTTGTATGGTTAAGTTAGAAAGCTAACCGGGCTAAAGGCCCATGGATAAGCCCACTAAGGGTCTATGGCCAGCCATTGTAAGTCATATATAAACCCTCTCCACACATGGAGAGGGTGTTGGCTGTTCATTTCTCACATTTCACTAAGCTAATATTATCCTTTTTTCTTTCTCTCTCTAAGTGTTCATCTAACCATCTCTTTCTCTCTCTAAAACTCTAAGTGAATCATTCCATACTTGTGTTAAGATATTCTACACATTTCTAGGGTTTTATAGCTTTTGGGTTGGTATAAGTTCACTTCGTGATCATTATACTCATCCATATTTCGTGTAACTGTCTCAAGAAACACATTTTACTCTTATTTAGCATTTCATGCATTATTTTCATATCACCCTACTAGATTTGTTGTGTTAAAAGTCAATTTACACAATTGTTACGAAATTAGGGCTATATGTGAGCAAACATTAACTACCTTACTAAATACTTTTTGTAAATCTCTTTTAATCATAAGATAATTTAATGTCTTAGGAAGATTTCCATTTAAAATTTATGAATTATGGAGATGGTTTGATATTTTTAAATGAATTTATGCAAATAAGTGTCCAGCAAAAAGAGTTGTTGCCACACATGTCTTGTAACAGAAGTTTGAAGGTCTTAAACATTGAATCTATGAATGTAATCATATGGGTTGGAAATCTAACACATAGAGATAAGTCTTAGAATTCGTATCATTGAAATCCGTTAAGAACTAAGAAAGTTATGGCATTCCAAAGTTGGGTTAAGATTTATGGCAGAATTTGTCTTTTTGAACTTAACAAGAAAAGTTATGTTTTACTCTTTTCCAAAGGGATCTTACTTGTAAAACTTAATAAACTCTAACACAAGTTTATATGGTTGATATAAATTTTCAAAACTCAGGTGCATATAGAACATATCATTGTGACATTAAGGCGTCATATTGAAGTGAGTCTCATAGCCCCTACTATACTTGTCTACTCTCGTTATTTACTCTCGTTGCTATCACTTGTTGAGGTGAGTCTCATAGCCCCTACTATACTTATTTTAAATTAATATGGGGTGAGAATGCCTGCTTATTATTTTTATGGACACAAGTACTTTAAACATTTACGTATTGCCTAAGTTACACACCTTTCCATTAAGGCCCCACTATCATAAACCGCTAATTACGTGAGTAAGCATGAACGTTATGAATTGATCTATTGGGTTGACACCCCCATTCGGGTTTGTAGCGCTTACTTGACTAGTTTGTCAAACAGACGCAAAATCATTTAAGGAAGTATAAGTGTTTATAGAAAGGAACACTTACAAGGGTACAAAACATAAGAGTTAAGGCTTAGGTTTCATGAGCTTAGTGCAATAGTAATACTTTTCATAATATTGTATGTGCTACACAAGACACCAAATCTTGTGGTCTATGTTACTATTTACTTAACGTTAAACCTATGAACTCAACAACTTTATGTTGACCCATTTTAACATGGTATTCTCAGGTCCTTAGTTGCACATATCATGGATAGCATTTGGAGCATCATTATAGAGTCGCATTTTGCAGTATCATTTCATTAGAGATTTCTTGCATTACTTAAAGCATTTGGTTATGTATAAAAAATCTTCTTTCATTTATGTTGTCAACTCTTAAAACTTTGCCCTTTTGTTGAACTTTATTGTTGTAATCAAACGACTATTTTCATTGACTCATTGATAACGCTCAAAATGAGTATATTTTTAGAAACGTTATCCGTGTTTTATGCATGCTATTTGATTAAACTAACGAGATTTATAGCTCATATTCATACAAAGTTGTATCTTGTGTTCTTAGTTAGCCAAAGTCAAGGAAAGTGAAGAATAGACGAAGAAATGATCAACAAACAAAGACATATGCATGTACGAAGATTTCCCACAAAGAACGAGTCTCGTGGAGGTGTTATCGAGAAGAAAAATCATATGGAGATCATTTCCGGGAGCAAGGAAGAATATTATATTGACTTTGGGGTCATATGAGTCAACCCCGACCAAGAAACGAGCCCTCAAAAAGTCAAAACAAAGAAAAGAAAAAATGAAAAATCTAAAAATTCATCCAGACAGAAGTCTCCTCGTTCAGGTCGTTAGGCTGAAACATGCCAAAGTGATGAAATGCATCCAGCCGCCAACCCGAGCTCGCAACCTTTTTGACCAAAACGAATAAAGATAATCAAAACGAACGACCTGGCGGCTGGATGGACCTGACCTCCCAAGTTGCATTTAAAGTGTGTAATTAAGTTCCCTAACCTCCCAAGTCTGATCAAGTCTCTTTATTAACTCATTTTCTAGAACTTTCATGAACCTTTGAGGCTAAGGAGTGTTTCAAGTATATATACAACCATTAGGGCCATCATATGGGATAATCTACCATACTTTCTCTAAACCTATCTCCACCAAAACACACACCACTCTCTCCTACCACCCCTCACCCTTTTCTATAGGTGTTGGGGGGTTGGTTTGGTCGCCACATACAAGCCGTAATTCATGAACGAGTTAGAGAAAAAATCCAAGATCCATAAACAATCCAATCTCCAACAATCCTTGTTACCAAACACCCCAAGGACATACACTCACAACATGAGGTTGATTTCCAGGAAGGTTTTGGGTAGGATGAATTGTATTTTGGTTGTTGCTTTTGTTTATAATCATTGGGTTACTTTGGATGGATATCTAGTCTTTGGTACTTTGAACTCTAATGTTTGGTAACTTCTTCTTTAATATTCAATCATGTTTATGGTGATTCATGTGTTTTATGTGTTTCATCTTGTGAATGATGTGCTATACTTGTTTGGTTTATATGAACACTTGTGATAAAGGGATGTTTGGATTTAATTAGTGTTTGTTTGGATTATGATGATAACATCATATTTAGTTAAAATGGAACTTGTTGTTTATTGTTTTGGTTGATCATTGTTGAGTCTATAGGTCGAAAGGATTCTCAATAGTGGTTAATTTCAATTCATTAATCGGCAAATGATTTGGTCTTGTACTTTGTGACGATTGTGCGAGATAATTAATAAACATAACAAGTAAAGGTTTAACTTAGATTAATGTCGAAAGGAGTCTTTTGAATATGTGTGTTCTAATCATCTTTCAAGTAAATGGAATGTAACAATCGATAACATCAAAGTGTATTGGTCAAAAGGATTCTTTGTTGTTGTTGTTGGTTTAGGCATAAGGCTCATGACATGACCACTTGATTGAGACTTATGTATAAATGATTTATAAAACACTAAACTATTGTGATTGATTCTAGAGGTCGAAAGGATTATCAATGATAATATGTTTTCCAAACTAAACATCCTAATATCCATGTGATCATTTGTCCAAACATGTATGTTCTTGTGTGCTTGCTTAATATTACTTTTCCATATTATTTTCTTTGGTTGTTTGATCCGTGACAATCATGACCACCGCCTTGTTACTTTCTTAAACAAACAAACGACACCCGAGTGCAACCAAGTCTCGTAGGACGACCTTGACTTACCAATCCCTAACTACACATGACTAGGGTTATACTTGCCCGAATGTGTTCCTAGTTAAACCGGTATTTGTTGTTTATAAATTTAAAGCTTAATGTGAATGCATCTAGTTTTTTCCGCCGATGCCGAGAATTTGTTCGTGTTTTTATGTGTTTTAAATCTGTGTTTCTTTTTATATTCTTTGTGCTTGTTATTGCTCCTGATAAAAAAAAACAACCGCTAAACCGTTTCGAATAAATTTGTCTTAATTTGTTTTGTTTTGTTTTGTGTTATGTGATTTTTGTGTTTGCTTGCGTTTTTATGTTTTTGATTAATATTTGTCATTTTAATTCGTGCTTCTTTCGCCTTGTGTGCAACCGAAAAAAGTATATGTAACATCCGGTAATTTTCAGAATTTTAAAGGACTATTTTAACCTTTGACTTTTCAGATCCGATTTGACTTTTTGACTTTTGGCCTTTTATTGTCACATAAAAGCGATTACCGCGTAACCAGTAATTTTTCTGAACATATTTAAAAGAGATATATGTTATTTCTAAGCTGACGTATCAAAAACGAACCACTAAATCACGTTTTCACAACTCGGACTCTAAAAGCAATTGGATTGTAAAACGATATTTTGGAAACTTTTCAATTTTGCCCGAGACCCGAAAACAGACAGAAAGTGACTGAAATGCCCTCGCAAGATTTTAGAAACAAGAAAATAATTAAATTATATTTAATTATCACTTTTTATTAAATAAAAATATTTAATAAATTATTTATCATTTTATTCAGTAACGTTGGTTAAAAACGCAAATATTCAAGTAAAAGATCATTTTGCGGACAAAGTTTATCAGTAATATACAAATAAATAATAAACGTTTTAAATAAATTGATAAAAACGTTTATGAAAATTAGTCGAGTGAATACTCATTTTTATCAGAAAATGATTTGAAACGCAATGGCGCAATTTTCGTATTTTGAATCATCCGTTAAGTGGCCCAAACGAGTCCCGAACCGATAGTTATCAAAACTATATTAAAAATTTACACAATGATCCCTCAACTATTAGGCTCTTGCCACTTTACCTTAAAACTTTTAATATATATATATATATATATATATATATATATATATATATATATATATATATATATATATATATATATATATATATATAAAGTTTTATATCTTTTTCTTCATTTTTCATTCTCATATATACACACACATATACAGGGCTCTCTCCCCCTCCCCATTTTCGGCCACAGCCGCCGGCCACCACGCCGCCGCAGCCGCTGGCACCGGAAAACTTTTCCGGCGAGTTTTCTGGCCGAAACCAAAATTGTTTCTCATCACCCGATCTATCCAATCCACTATGTCACTCGCCTCCACGCGCCTCCACGCCATCACCACCACTCCACCTTCGTCCCTACACCAGCATCACACCGAAACCACCACCATAAGGTGCATGTGGTTATCTGTGCCGCACCAAAAAGGGTGCGTTTCACTTGATGAAAACACCACAAGGGTGTTTTGTTTCGGTGGTAAAACACCACCACCAAGGGGTGCGTTCGGTTTGTTATCCAGCACCAAGGAGGTGCGTTTAGGTGGCAGCCACCCACGAGGGTGCGTCGGGTTTGATATTTTGCACCAGGGGTGCGTTTGGTTTTGTATTAAAGCCATAAGGCGTCGGTTTTTCTGGCAGCCCTAAAAGGGGGTGTTTGCTTCAGTGGTCTAACCGACCACTACTAAGGGTGCGTTCGGTTTGCACCACAGCGGGTCCGTTTGGTTTTACACCGCAAGGGTGAGTTTGTGTTGTGGTTTGCACCAGCCGTAGGGTGCGATTGGTTTTATAAATGGCAGTGTTTGTTTGTGGTAATCACCACAGCGGGTGCGTTTGGGTTAAGAGAAACCGATAAAGAGATGTTTGGGTTGGCAGGAAACACCCAAAAGGGGTGTTTGGTTGAGCAGGATACCAATAAGGCTGTGTTTGGTTAACAGCAAAGCTGTAAGGGTGCGGTTGGGACAACAAAAATCGAATAAGGGAGTGTTTGGTTTATTAGAAATGCACAAATGGTGCGTTTGGCTTAACCGTTTCAAAGTAAGGGTGCTTTTGGTTTATATATAAAAATTAACAAATGAATATAACATAAGGTTTTATAAATATTAAAACCGGATATAATGGTGGATAATTGGTTAAATAAATGTGATTAGTTATTATTTTCGGATATATTATATTAGACCCGTAACGGACTCATAATATGAAAATAATGTCAATAACCAATAAATACACTTGAAATTTCTAGGATGTGTTCTATTAAATTGATTTGGAAAAGTGGATTTGCAGTTAAGTCTTTCGACTTGGGATCGTTTTTATAAACGGAAAAGTCATGACGAAATTTATATGAATTTCTATATTTAGTAATGATTTACTAAAGCTTCTATTATTTTAGAAACCGATAAAGGGGACTAAGTTATATTTTAAAGATACATAAATTTGTATTAATTATTTGATTAATTATTTACTCACACTTCGTATATAATACTTGCAAAGCATTATATATTTCACATTACTCTTTGGATTGTTTGTCCCTATTATATAATTCACGGTATGAGTTATATAAGGGTTTATTTTTCATATGTAATATATAAAGAATATATTGCATACTTTGCGTTATCTTTCAATTTATTTATTTAACCAACCACCAAACTGCATTTACAACTTGGAAATCTAAAATCTTATCAACGTGTCGCGTTGATGTAACCATTCATCGGGAAACTTAAATGCATCATTCTTGAGTAGGGGGATATAGCCGTTAAGAAAAACCGCAACTTCTTGGTCGAGCCGTTTTGGTTTCCGTTTGTGCTGTGCTTAATATGTGCATTTCCGCCAGAACGTTCTTCATCATCAATGTGAGTTTATAGCCCCACGTTTTACATGTTTTACATATATTTTTGGGGTGAGAACAAGCTTGTTTACAGATGCATTTACATGGTTGATTACCTGTTTGGTTTACATACTCATTTATATATCTCGCGAGGAGATACCATACTTGGTTAAATTTTTGGACGTAAACACATACTATACTTTTATGATTATAGATTAGCTTAAGTTGCATGAACTGTTAATTACTCGGAGAATAAGTGCGAATGTTATAAGATATATCTATTTGGGATTGACAATCCCCGTTCGGGTGACTAGCTATCACTGGGAATGAACGTTATACCATGTCGGATTACGATTGGATTGGCGCCTGCGGGGCCAACAATAACATACAATATTATTTTCTAAAGGCCTGGGTGTCTTGGAGGAGATACTATGTGGGTACATATTATTTCATTAATGCCCGGGTGTTTTTGGAGGGAACACCCACGATGGAAAGATATTATTTTATTACTGCCGGGGTGTTCTTTGAGGGAACACCTACGATGGGTATATTCTTACTGTGCCTTGAATAAAGTGGCATACAAACAGGTCTACATCGCAGCGTCATGAACTTAGGTGTGTAATATAAAGCACAATGTGACTATTGTATTTGGATACAAATGGTCTGCGATACTTTACAATCTTGGATTTGAACATATATTCATACATTTTGTGACTATTTAAGGATTGAAATAGTCAGGCATACTTTACAAAACTTTGATGTCAACACTTATGCATACAACTTTGAGGACTATAAAAAGGGTTGAATTGGTTATACAATCATTTTATGATACTGTAGAGAGACAGTAGTCACTAAATGTTTTACATGGTACTGTGATGACACAGTGGGCAAATACATTCATTGGAATTTACATTCATACTTAAACTAACCTATGAAACTCCACCTAACTCTAGTGACCGTTTTAACAGTTTTTTCTCAGGCGTGATTAGATGCTTGGATTATCTGATGTGCATTGGAGTCTAAAATGATAAGATTTCATTCATGGATTTCTACTTATATACAAATGATCTAATCTCGTTATCTCGCTTTTAAGCTTTTCATTGTGATGCAATTATGGGACAAATGTTACATCAATTTTAAGGAAATCAACGAGATTACTTTTCAAACGACACATTTAGAGGTCGTTCTCTTGTATCTAGCGCTGTGTATTATGAAGTAACCCCCCCCCCCCCACAGACATACTTCCGCTGCGACACGTTTTTGGGGGTGTTACAGATTGGTATCAGAGCACTGGCTATAGAGAACTAGGTTGCATATTTTACCCTAGACTATAGCCGTTTTCGCAAATATTGCATCACAACAGACATTTTCGAAGTGCATGCACACTACTTGCTTACTTGCTTACATTACTTGTTGCATTAAGTGATTACATGACATACATATGTATAATATATATATATATATATATGTTTACACCCCTTTTGCGTATATCGTACATTTATTTATATAAGAGTTATTTATATAAATACTAGAACAATTCTTAAGACATTGTGAGTTGCATAATGGTCTCATCTATACCTTAGACATTGTGAGTTATACAATGGTCTCATTTTACTTCTTAGACATTGTGAGTTGCACAATGGTCTCACTTCGTTCTCAGACATTGTAAGTTAAACAATGGTCTCACTTCGTTCTCAGACATTGTAAGTTAAACAATGGTCTCTAAGAATATTATTTTTCTTCATAGCTTTATAACTATATTCGTATTATGCAGGAGACCCGTCATATTTTTTGTATACATGGGAATTATGTATGAATCTAAGTTTACATATTCTTGTATGGGCGAGACTTGTAAAATGAGGATTGATTTTGTTAATTCGCTATGTTAAAAAACCCCATAAAAAAAAAAAAAAAAAAAAAAACAAAACCCGTCACAGTTTTGGTTTACATGGGATTATGTATGAATCTAAGTATTACAAGTCTTGTATGGGCGGGACTTGTAATAGGAGGATTGATATGATAATCGCTATGTTGACTCGTTCATAGGAACCTTTACCTTATTTACTCTAACCGAGTACTCATTAACTATCTTGAACTCTAGGTCGATATTCCCTGATAGTTTTACTCCCCGTCTCCGAAGACGAGTTTTAAACATCATTCTATTCATTAGGAACCTGCATACTTGAATGTAATGGAGTACGCGTATTGCATCGGAAATTATTAAGTAGGATGATTTATAATCTCTTTATTTGAAAGGATTGGGACGCCTCTTCAGTTAAATAAAGAAATTGTAAATCACCGAACCATAAGTTTATCAATTCATTATTTACATAAATTGGGACGCTTCTTTATGCGAATAATGAATTATAAATGAGTGGGGGCTTATGGATCAATATGACACGTAGTAGAACTCGAACCCGGATAATCATCGGAATCCGTTAAAAAGGTCTAGAAACACAATTGTGTCTTACCACTCAGCGAAAACCTTAAGGCCTCACTTGAACTACATGATCTCATTCTTAAGTTATTACTGTTGCTATTGCAAATCCTTGCAATCGTGAACTGTCTGTGGAGCTAACAGACTGAGTACAACATCCCATCACCGTTTGTTATATTTATTGTCGTTAGGGTTGCTGTTGTTGGGTCCTGAAGCGGTCCCAGCTTGTACAACTTTATCCAATAGGTAATGCAACCCCCTTAATCCAGATAAACACTTATCGATGAAACATCTAGTCGAACTATTCATTTCGGGCCACTAGTACGGAGACTTAGGTCGCAATACATCCTAGTACTACCAAGTAAGTTGAATACTTACATCCTTTAGGTGTGGAGATTCCTGCAATACTTATTCTGAGCAAGCGGTCGTAGGCATGGTGGATGCAGCGGTTCTCGTCGGTGGCATTCTGAATTTAAATCACAATACACGTGGGATTTCAAACGAACGCAACCCAGGGGAGAGATATAACAGCATTGAGTCATAAGACCTATAATGATTTTTTTGAGATACCCATTTTGACGGATTAAATATCCTGGTCAAACCTAGCCAAAATTTCTGGTACATTGAGAAGTGTCGAAACACCGAATTTTTGCTGAATAAAGTTATCAGCGTTTTGTTTAGAACTGGTTTATTAAATCTTAAATCTTTTCTTGGTTACACAAACGGTTAACACAAATTTAATCTCGGGACGAGATTTCTTTAAGGGGTAGGTACTGTAACATCCGGTAATTTTTGGAATTTTAAAGGACTATTTTAACCTTTGACTTTTTGACTTTTGGCCTTTTATTGTCACATAAAAGCGATTACCGCGTAACCAGTAATTTTTCTGAACATATTTAAAAGAGATATATGTTATTTCTAAGCTAACGTATCAAAAACGAACCACTAAATCACATTTTCACAACTCGGACTCTAAAGCAATTTGATGTAAAACGATATTTAGGACAACTTTTCAATTTCGCCCGAGACCCAAAAACAGACAGAAAGTGACTGAAATGCCCTCGCAAGATTTTAGAAACAAAATAATTAAATTATTTTTAATTATCACTATTTATTTAATAAAAATATTAAATAAAATAATTTAACATTTTATTCAAAAGTGTTTGTTGATAACGCGAATATTCGAGTTAAAATTCATTTTTATTTTCGGACAAGGCATAACTGGGTCACTAAATAAATAACAAGTATTTTATAAATGTTATAGAATATTTATGAAATACTATCAAGTAAATACTCATTTTTATCAGAAAAATGATTTGAAACGTAATGGCGCAAGTTTCGTATTTTGAATCATCCGTTAAGTGGCCCAAACGAGTCCCGAACCGATAGTTATCAAAACTATATTAAAAATTTACACAATGATCCCTCAACTATTAGGCTCTTGCCACTTTACCTTAAAACTTTTAATATATATATAAAGTTTTATATCTTTTTCTTCATTTTCATTCTCATATATACACACACATATACAGGGCTCTCTCCCCCTCCCCATTTTCGGCCACCACGTCGCCGCCGCCGCCGGCACCGGAAAACTTTTCCGACGAGTTTTTCGGCCGAAACCAAAATTATTTCTCATCACCCGATCAATCGAATCCACTATGCCACTCGCCTCCACGCGCCTCCATGCCATCACCACCACTCAACCGCCGCTTCACCTTTGTCCCTACACCACCTTCACACCGAAACCACCACCATAAAGTGCGTGTTGTTATCTGTGCTGCACCAAAAAGGGTGTGTTTGACTTGATGAAAACACCACAAGGGTGTTTTGTTTCAGTGGTAAAACACCACCACCAAGGGGTGCGTTCGGTTTGTTATCCGGCACCAGGCGGTCCGTTTGGTTTCGCACACGCAAGGGTGCTTGGTGTTTTATGGTTTCACCAGGCCGTAGGGTGAGGTTTGGTTTTATAAATGGCAATGGCACGATTAGGGTTAAGAGAAACTAATAAAAGAGTTTTAGGTTGGCGAAACACCCAAAAGGGTTTTTTGGGTGGAGGCAGGAAACCAATAAGGCTATGTTTGGTTTAACAGCAAAGTTTTGTGAGGGTGCGATTGGGACGCAAAAAACGAATAAGGGAGTGTTTTGTTTAGTCAGAAATGCACAAGGTGCGTTTGGCTTAAAGAACCGTTTCAAGAGTAAAGGTCGTTTGTTTATAATATATAAATTAACAAATAAAATAACATAAGGTTATATAAATAATTAAAACCGGATATAATGGTGGAATAATTGGTTTTAAATAACATGTGAATAGTTTTTATTTTCGGAATATATATTAGACCGTAACGGACCATAATATGAAAATAATCGTCAATGAACCAATAAATACACTTGAAATTTCTAGATGCGTTCTATAAATTTGGTTTGGAAAATGGAATTGCAGTTAATCTTTCGACTTGGGATCGTTATATAACACTAATGGGGCCATGACGAAATTTATATGAATTTCTATATTTAGTAATGATTTACTAAAGCTTCTATTATTTTAGAAACCGATAAAGGGGACTAAGTTATATTTTAAAGATACATAAATTTGTATTATACAATAACCCGACCAACGAACGAAAACTATACTTTTACAATGAGACAACTATTTTAGACACGACCTGTCGAGGAAACGAAATATAAATCTATAAAATATTATTTTATATTTTATAATTGTCAGCTAGAAAATAACATAATAATTGTTGTAAAAGCTTTATAAACATCGTTTAACTTAATTGGTAATCTTAAAACGTACGATTACGTTTATGCAAGAACTTTTTATTTAATTAAGTGGTGATTTCAGAAAACGGGTCAAACTAATTGGTTTAATTATTTACTCACACTTCGTATATAATACTTGCAAAGCATTATATATTTCATATTACTCTTTGGATTGTTTGTCCCTGTTATATAATTCACGATATGAGTTATATAAGAGTTTAGTTTTCATATGTAATATATAAAGAATATATTACATACTTTGCGTTATCTTTCAATTTATTTATTTAACCAACCACCAAACTCATACAACTTGGATTAAATCTTTATCAAACGTGTCGCGTTGATGTAACCATTCATCGGGAAACCCAAATGCATCATTCTAGAGTAGGGGGATATAGCCGTTAAGATAAACCGCAACTTCTTGGTCGAGCCGTTTCGGTTTCCGTTTGTGCTGTGCTTAATATGTGCATTTCTGCAGAACGCTGCTCATGCATCAAATGTGAAGTTTTTTATAGCCCCATGTTTTATACATATATTTTTTGGGGTGAGAACAGCTTGTTTTACAAATGCATTTACAATGGTTGAGTACCTGTTTGGTTTACATACTTATTTATATATCACGGCGAGGAGATACAATATTGGTTAAATTTTGGACGTAAACACATACTAATACTTTTTATGATTAATGATTAGCTTAAGTTTGCATTAACTATTTTTAACTCGAGGGTAAGAGCGCAAAATGTATAAGATAGATCCATTGGGATTGACAATCCTCGTTCAGGTGACTAGGCAATCACTAGGAACGAACGTTATACATGTCGGATTATTACGATTAGATTGGCCAGCCTACGGGGGCCCAACAATCAATACACCATATTATTTTCATAATTTGCCCGGGTGTCCTTTGAGGGACACCTATGATGGGTAACCAAAATTATGTGTTCATTAATGCTCGGGTGTTCTTTTGGAGGGACACCCACGATGGGAACATATTCTTTTATTACTGCCCGGGTGTTCTTGGAGGGAACACCTACGATGGGTATATTCTTACTGTGCCTTGAATAAAGTGGCATACAAACAGGTCTACGTCGCAGTTTCATGAACTTAGGTGTGTAATCATAATCACAAATGATGACTATTGTATTGGATACAATGGTCATGCATACTTTACAAATCTGGATTTAAACATATATTAATATATTTTAGCGACTATTTAAGGTGAAATAGGTTAGTGCATACTTTAGCCAAACTATTGATGTCAACACTTATGCATACAACTTTGAGGACTATTAAAAGGGTTGAAATGGTCATACAATCATTTTATGATATTGTAGGGAGACAGTAGTCACTAAACGTTTTACATGGTGCTGTGATAACACAGTGGGCAAATACATTCATTGGAACTTACATTCATACTTAAACTAACCTATGAACTTACCAACTTTAGTTGACCGTTTAAAAGCATAGTTTTATCTCGGGTGAATTAGATTGCGTGGATTATCTGATGTGGCATATTGAGTCTAAAATGACAAGATTTCATTCATAAAGATTTCTACTTATATATAAAGATCAACTCTCGTTGTATCGCTGTTAAGCTTTACAATTGTGATGCAAGTATAGGGACAAATGTTATATCAATTTAAGGAAATCAATGAGATTACTTTTTCAAAAGACACATTTAAAGGTCCGTTCTCTCTCTTGTATCTATCTAGCACTGTGTATTAAGAAGTAACCTCCCCCCACCCCGGACATAACCATTTTCTCCGCTGTGGCGGACAATGAACGTTTTTGGGGTGTACAGTATAAACTTTAGTCAATAGGATCATCCAGCCGATCGATATACCCATCTAGCCGATTGGCAGATCAATTCGCGTACACAAAATCACGGCCAGCCGCTTGACTGGCCTCATAGCCGCCCGCTGCTTGTAAGACCCCCAAATACACCATCGAGCCGCTCACTCACCCTTTTATCCGTTTCGACCCAAGAAGCTGCAAAAAACCCAAAAAACCATCCGAACGATGACTGGAAT
Organism: Tanacetum coccineum; assembly: GCA_026074375.1. NCBI lineage: Eukaryota > Viridiplantae > Streptophyta > Magnoliopsida > Asterales > Asteraceae > Tanacetum > Tanacetum coccineum. The sequence continues at coordinate 14,377 of BQNB010086424.1, read as the reverse complement.
CTCCCAGGCCAACGTCCGGAACATTACCAGTAAAAAAATTCCAATTTTTTTCAAAATTTTTTGCTTTTAATTACTTTAATCCTCGGCTTCAAGCCTTGTTGAATCTTGTTCCTAGTTGTGATTAGACTTGATTAAACTCATGTTTCTCGAGAAAGAACCAACTAACATATTTTCGTTTGGTCCCAAAACAATCAAGCCCGTTAACCTGAAACAAACTCTACCCAACCGCTCGCATTTGCAAACCCGTTTGTGTTGCGCCAATTTCGTATTTTTATCTGCTCCGGTTTGATCCCAAACCCCATGGGTAGAACCCGAAGTCCATCAAACCACCTGGTTTGATAGATTTGGTACAAATTTTTGTTTGTGGTTCCGTTTGCATTTTGCACTTAATCGTAGTTTTTCTTTTTTTATTGTTTCTTATTAGTTTTTCTTAGTTGAAATAAGTGTTTTTTTTATTTTATTTACGAATTTCTTTGTTATAGATTTTGTAAAAACCTTACAAAAGAAGAATTGGAAACATATAATAAAAGTTAGCTAGTTAGTAGTACGAATAAAAAAAGTCCTTCTTTAAGTTGTTTTTTTTGTCACATAAACACTTTTCGTCATTTTAAAAACTTGTATTAAAAAAAGTTCTGATTAGAAGAAAAAAATGTGGTTTAGTATCTAACAAGATTATTTTTCTAAATCTTATCGTAGTAGTAATAATAATAAATAGTAGTAACATTTTTTTATAGTCGTTAAGTTTATTTTTCTGTTACGTCATATTAAAAAAACAAAAAGATTTTTTATTTTCATTTAGTTTATCTTTTTATTTTTACTTCTAGTTTCCTATTACTTTTTGTAAATCGCTTCGGGTTTGCATAAACCCGCGTTCTTGGGTTAAACGACTCGTTAGTCCGTTCAATGAGCTTAAACGTAAAATAAAAAAGAAGACTAAACCCGATAAGACACCAAACGTACCTCTCGAAATCGAATCACCCGAACCTTACACCAAACCACCGTTCATTGAGGAACTTTTAGTGATTACACCCAAGATTGACATGTTCAAAACGAAAGTTGACACTCCACCCGATTCTATATCCATAACCGTCATTGATCTCGATGACTAACCCATGTGGCCAGGCACTAGGATCGTTACACCAACACCTAGTTTTGCTATAATTCAACGCCCTATTCCGAACAATTTCCATATCAAGGGTACCCACATGCAAAATGATTCAGGAAAATCAATTGATGGGAGAATCTGATCCGATCCTCATCGACACATTACCGATTTTCTTGAGATTAGTAACTTATTCCAGTATGGTAAAAATCAAGAGAAAGCGGTTATGTTGAGGACTTTTCCTTTCTTTTTATCTGAAGAAGCTAAGATTTGGTTGAATGAATTAGATGAAGGGACAATTACATCGTGGAACGTGTAGGAAACTAGAAGGGGGTGAATAGTTTGCTGATTAATTTTGTTGGAAACAAAAAAGTATCGGTCACTTCCAAGTTGTAATAGTCTTAGCCCGTAGTTTGTTATATGATTAGTCTAGTAAGCTAGTCTGGCCCAAGGCCCATGGAAAGCCCGTTAAGGCCCATGGTCGGCCATGTATGAAGTATATATACCCTCTCCATGCCTTGGAGAGGGTGGTTGGTTGTTTCATTTCTCAATTCACACATATTATTATTATCTTCCATTCCATGTTACTTTCTCTCTCAAAAAACTTTCCAACCCACTTATCTCTCTAGTTCTTGTATAATATTAAAGATTACTAGTATTCTTCAATTGGTATCAAGAGCCATAGAGTGGTGTGTTTAGTTTTTGTGTTTGTCTTTTGATTTGTGTTCAAAACCTTTACAAAGAACAAAATCTTGATTTAAAATTTTTCGGCTTAAAAACCTTAAAGTTGTCATTTTTCTTGTTCCTATAGGGTTAGTAACACTAGTTGTACAAGATTTTTTGCAAAAAACCAATCAAAAATGTGTCTTTTTGAGTTTTGAAAATTTGGGTTTCGTCTCAGTTACAACCGAACTAGAAGATCGAACGAGTCAACCGAACTAGTGAACCGAACTAGTTTACTTCTTTGGCAACCGAACTAGTGAACCAAACTATTTTACTACTTTGACAACCGAACTAGTGAACCGAACCAATTTACTTCTTTGACAACCGAACTAGTGAACCGAACTAGTTTACTTCTTTGACAACCGAACCAATCAAGTTTTTTGAGAACCGAACTAGTCACTTTCCAATTAAAACCTATCAACTCAAATTTCTAAATTATACGGTTATTTCTTTGACTTGTAAAATCCCGTGAAACAGTAACTTGTTTTCCCGGTTTTGTCGAGAATTGTAAAATCTCGTATAGTTTCAAGAATTATTTCAAGACTCAACAACCACACATTCAAACACAATTTCTTTCTACCACCGATCGATCAATTAGTAGTCTTTTTGATACCACGTTATCAATGATGACTCTTGCTGATAAATCACTTCTCTCGGGTGGTGACAATAAACCACCGATGCTTGAAAAACATTTGTATGATTCATGGAAAAGCAAATTATACGGTTATTTTTTTTGACTTTGAAAAAACTCCGTGAAACATTAAACTTGTTTTCCCGGATTTGTCTATAATTGTAAAATCCCATGTGATTAAATAAATATTATATCGATAGACGACAACAACTGACATATTCAAACATAATTTCTTTCAACCACCGTGAACTATCTAATTATTAATTTTTTTGATACCCCGTTTATCAATGATGGACTCATGCTTGATAAATCACGACTCTCGGTTTGTGACAATATACCACCAGCTGCTTGAAACTACATTTGTAAGATTCAAGAAAAGAGCAGAAGGAACTTTATATGATGAATATACCTCATGTAAGAATGATCCTGTTCTACCGTTGAGAAAGGTCCACTCGTCTGTCCATCAATCACTATGGAAGTTGTTAACAATACTTAAGAATATACGAGGTCACCCCAGCCGAAGCCTATTCAATCTGCTTGTGAGCATCAAAGAACTTAATAACATTCACCAATTCCAACCCAACTGAAATTATGCTCTATTAATGTCAACATCGTGTAGCCAAGAACTTTGGAGAAGATTAAACTGCTCATAGCGAAGGTAACAGTCTTTAACAAACAAGAAGAGATAGTAAGTTGCAACGTGATTTGATAATTTCACATACAAAAAGGAGAGATGTTACACAGATAACTACTTGAGTTCACATGCAACTCAATAGATAAGAACATCGAATAGAGTCACTGAGCAATTTCAAGTTAATACCATTTTACTGAACACTCCAACCTAATGGAATGGAGCAAATTCATTACGAGTTTTTTAAGTAGGTCAAAGACTCGCAACTACCAATGTTGAACAACTTCATTCTCACTTTAGAACAACATTAACGACATGAAAATGAAGTTCGTTTTATGCATGAACGAAACTCCGATCCCTCTTGCTTTAGATGCCATCTTACCAAATAACACATCACGCTTAAACAAACTCATCAACACACTTACCAAAACACCCAACTTCAACCACCAGCTTCAACATATCCATCTCTACAGGTATATCTTCAGAATAAAAACGAGAACAGTAGCTTCTTTTTGTTCAACAGTAGTAACATATACGTGAACCCACTAAAATATCTTGACAGCAGAAACATTCTTCGAGCAGCATAAATATACACAAGCAGCATATGACAAACATTATATTTACTTGAAATCCCAATATCATACTAAGCCAATCTGCCATATCTTTTCCTTTTATAATCAAAACTTTCTTTCTTTATAGCTTTTCACCAACGAACAAGCAGCATAAAATCTCTTCCATATTTTCTTCGGACCCACTGCTGTTGACTTTGCATTCTTCACCATATAATCGAAGATACAACCAGTTCACGATTTCTTTTACTTTTCTTCTTAGCACTTTATACATTCATGATCCAATGCAAACTCGAACATTAAAACAGTCGGTCACAACAAACCGTTGGCAACAAAATCGAGTCCTTTTTATTCTTTTTCTTCGATTTATAAAACCTTGTAGATCCTAGATCAAGAGCCACGAGGCTCTGATACCAATTGTGGAAACCTAAAACACGTGATAGGTTCTTTGATCGTTTAAGCTCAGGTTGTTTAGACCTTTATCTAGGATAATATCAATGTTCATAAGTTATAAAAACAAAGCGGAATAAGAACAAAGATATTCAACAAGGTTTTACCAAACTTTCACCATAGCCCCAATATTATTTGATCAAGATAATACGGTTACATCAACAAACTGTAACAGGAATCATAAGATTCTTGAGGCTACACCACTCATGCTAGCATCTACATCTTGTTGTACAACTACAAAACTAACTCTAAACCCTAGGAACCTTTATTAGGGATGATGCCTAGACACACACACACACCTTTTAGTGTTTACATCTTTCTTTATATATTTCTTTTTAAATTCCTAGACCTCCTTTTATAGCATAAGGGGTCCTAGGCTTATAAGGAAACTAATAGTGATAATAATGATAAAATAAATTAGTTATTCAATCATTATCTTTGACCAAATCTTTCAATTCTTATCTTTTGTAGTATCCTTTGACTACAACTTTGGTCCTTCATGTTTCCATCTTGTTTCATTTGTGTTTTGTCTTATCAACTCAAAATATAATTCCCAACAATATACCACTTGTTGAAACCTAAGGATTGTTAGATCGTTTAAGCTCAGGTTGTTTAGACCTTTATCTAGGATAATATCAATGTTCATAAGTTTCTTCCCCTTAACTTTAGATCTTCCCTTAAAGTTAAGATTTCCTTGCCATGTCGTGCCACCTAACACATATAAATTAAGCTACCAAGGATCTACAAGTTGCAAATCATCAAATCTTCTTCCCCTTTTTGTCAATATCAAATAGGAGACTAAAGTATGCAACTTTGATCTTCACAACTACGAACCAATATTACACTTCTAGCCCAAGTACTCCAATGACCCAAATTACCCTTCATTACGCACCTTAAGAAAAATGAACTTGAGCAGTAGAAACTTACACTAGCAGTAGTAACAAAGGCTAGTAGTAATAAAAACATTCACCTCGATGTAAGATATAAATGGTTAAACATTTTAACATTAAGCTTCCCTGAAACCCATATGTTAACCATTTCTTGAATCTTCAAATTCTGTAGGCTCTATGTAATGATTACTGATGAAGAAAACTAAGTATAACAAATTTGATGTAGAAGTAGAATATTCCAAACTTGTATCTTATGTCTTGCACTATAATATGATAGGAACTCATAATCTTCTTCTTCGTTTTATGAGTAAACCTCAATCTCTTGATAAATCCGCATACTTATACATGAGTCACTAAGCCAAGTGATAGTAAATACTTGTGAGTACTACAATGTATCTCCTTACATCAAGTAAAAACTAGTTTTATCAAGTCTTCATCATAAACCATATATAACCAAACAAGTTATCTCTAAGACCAAAAGATATAATAAGAACACGCATCTAAAAAATCCACTTCATCTTCAAATAAGTGATAAACAATCTTCTTCGTAATCAATTAATCCAATAAATATAAGCCTTTAATTCAGTTAAGAACCAAAATACCTTCTGTGTGTGTTACCCATCTGTCCGAAATCTTGTATCCATCCGAGAAGAAAAATCATTCCTTATACGATATCGGATGACATTAACAGTATAAATCTTCACGTGTTTGAACAAGGTATATTGGTGTGATAGAATCTTTTAAGCACAAACCTTGTATACAAATCAAAGTATAACAGCAGAAACCAACTGTTTCCATCTCTCCATGTGCATGATTCTTGCGTTCAACAGTATTAAGCATGATTCTCCTTTAAAGCCCAAATAGTAACAAACTTAAACGAACAGTGTAAACCCTCACGTCCAAACAGTTGTATACTATTAATATTTACTTCCTTGTGCCCAAATAATTTATAAACAAATACATGTGCAACTGCCATATCTTCTATTTTTATAACCGAATCATATCTTACTTTATAAAAGATCTCTTTGTCATCCAATCTTTCTTTATTTAAAAGAGAATCTCTTTGTCTCTATATTTTCCTTGAATTCATACCACCACAACGATCCAAAAAGATCACACATCTATTATGCGTGATACATATCCATTCAGAACACAGAATTCCATAAACGAACCATCTCAGTTAGAAACCAATATAAATAGGCACCCTTAAAGCTCATCAATCACACGCATTCACCCACGACATTACAGCCATAACTCCATACAAATCCCATGTGTACGTTTGACAAGAAGCAATACAAAGTATAGACGGCACGGCAGTCACTAATGTTCGTTGAACACAAACAAGCAGCATTTAAAATTCTTCCTTGTGTAGACCTGCTGTTACAAAATTTATTGTAATATCATTAATCTTCTTCTCGCTTATGTCCTTAAATCACTGAAACATAACCTATAGCGTGATGTACAATATCTGGGATTTGCGTCTTCACTAGCAAAACGATATAAACAACCGCTAGTACGAGGACAACAACAGCAGATAAAACATGAGATTGTTGTCACCAGAGTAATCTTCATGTACTAGAGGCCCCCCCCTCCCCCCCCCCCCCCCCCTGGGGGCGTTCATATCTCCCCCTAGGTAAACCCCCCCCCCCCCCCCCCCCCCCCCCCCCCCCCCCACCCCACATGACTGGTAACACCACCAGACTTTAACCTTAATATTCAACAAACCCTAAGTTTGTTAAACATGCATCGTGAACCTCAGAAACCCACCATGAAATCCAAAAACATTCACCAATTCGTATTGCATACCAATACAGGTAGAGAGGACGAAAAGATGTTGTTATGGCAGCTACTTCGAAACCCTAAAGAAAACTTTTACCACGAAAATGATTTCTTAAAGATTAAGGTTTTTAGGGTTTCTTCAAAAACCTTGTAGATCCTAGATCGAGAGCCACGAGGCTCTGATACCACTTGTTGTTCCCAAACTTGGATCTAATACCTTAGCTTGTAAGGTTATTGTCACCTTGGATAAATCCAAACTAACAATGAGAGAAACTTTGTTAAGATGTTTCACCAAAGGTTATGCGGAATCTAACCTTTAATGATCAAGAAGAATAACAATGAAATAAATGGAACAGTGAAATGAATAGAACAGTGAGTTACATAAAAAGCTTTAATATTATTGATGTAATAATACGAGTACTCAACCAGTACTAGGGTTTACACAACCTTAAAGCTATTAGAGAATGTATATTGAAGATGTATATCTCTACTCTAACCTAAGGACTCCTTTTATAGCACAAGGAGCCCTGTACAAGATAAGACCTAAACCGTATCTCCTAAATACAAGAGATATACACAGAATATATTCTAAATATAACAATAACGCGCATTTGACTTTGAGTAATCCTTATCCTTAAGATAACAGTGGAAAAACTTTAGCAGTGGAAACCTTTCTCTAGCAGTGGGAATACATAACACTAGTAGTGAGAAAATACTCTAGCAGTGGGAATGAACATAACTAGCCGTGAGAACACCTTGGAGCATTTTATTCCCAACACTTAGGGCACTTGGTTGGACTTGAGTTATGTTTATAACATTAAGACGTTTTTAAAAGTGCAATTGCTACATAATCTGGCAGAGTGAGAGTTGTTGTTGAGCTGCACCCACAAAATACACCCTATTATTGTCATGTGGGCTATCTAAACTCCAAGTCAATTGTGTCTACACAAAATAAAATGCCATAGTTCAACAGAATAAAATGCCATAGTTCAACAGAATGGTTATAGGTAGTTAGATTCATGTTTCTACGTATAACAAAATACCATATTTTAACACAATAGTTAGAGACTTTTTGTATGGGTATGTTACTTTTTGTATGGGTCGGTTCATGATGGATTAGCACGGAAACGCTTTATCTCCTAAGGTGATTATTATACTTATGTTTTCAGAATGAAAACATGATCTACAAGTATATTGCTGCAATTGTAGATTATCAAACTTCTTATAATGATTTTGGTGGGTTGTATGCATTAGTTGCACATTTTCAACGACTTTCGAGTTTTGATCCATTTGAAGTGTATCTATGTTAGCTTAACTTTCTGATTATTATCAATTTGACAGGTATATATCAATGCGACACGTTACCAGATTGACCTTCTTAAAGGTTCAAACTACGATTTCCCATACGGTTCCTAAGACATGTGTTTTACTTGTGCTGACCTTTTAAAAGAACTTGTTGACATGCAGTTCCATGTGTTGACTGCTCATATGTTTCTGGAAAGAACAAAAGGGCATAATGGGTACTAGAAACTTACACGATGACTACTTGAATGTGGTAAAGAGGATAGCGAAGCTCGACTGGCACATGCTCGAGCTTGGGCACGATCCATGGCCTGCATCCGTCGAAGGATGTCTGCACTTTGGTATGAAATAAGCTCGTTGTATCATACATCTTAGCTTAAGCTGACAATATACCTCCAATTCTCAAAATACCAAGTGTCGTCCTAGGAACCACAACTTCAGTTAGCTTACTAACTTTCACCCCTCCTTTCTTAGCAAGTGCATTAATTAGCTTACTAACTTTACATAAGCTATCACGCCCTGAAGGTTCTCTATGACAGAAACAAAAATGATCACTCCAACATCTATATTTTCAAAAGATAAGACACAAACAAACAAAAAAGGTGACAGTTTTCGGTTAATACTGAGTTGTTCCGATGTCAAGCTAAAACCACGTGTTAGGTCTTCTACTGATTTATCATCTCCTTCTTTATCTCCTTCTTCTTCTTCTCCACTACCTTTTTCTTCTTCTTCTTCAGTCTACAGGGTATTTAAAAGTTAATTTGCTTGGTTGGGGATCAAGAAAAATAAGGTAGATTATATATCTAACAGATTATTAATTAATCAATAATAACTCCACCTGATCTAAAATGCTCTCATCATTAGCTTGCTTGAAAGCACTTATCCCTTGATCCAACTCCCTACACTTTATGCACTACACTTACCAGCAACTTCCAATACACCATTTCCAACACGTTTTACATGTTTTGTCCTTTTTGGCCACTTTTATCACTAGTATTCTCACTAGCATTATCTTAATGTATCATCACTAGTGATAATTCACAGAAAATAACAACAATCTCTTATTCAACTTATCAATTTTAGTTGTAATTTGCAAAATTAAAATTAAAGTTATGCAAAACTAACTAACCTCTTTATCTCAGTTGATATACTACTAGTCAATAATCACGAAAACTGCTATATCATAATATTTCCACTGAACCTATATAAACTTGAACAATCTATCCATTAAACACACAAATCTATCACAACAAGAGGATGATGTGCCGCCTTTCAATAACTGTTCTGTATCACTTAGATATATCGCCAATCAAAACTATCTAAACATGCTGAAACTATCATTAAACACATAAATCTACCATACTTTTTCATAAATCTAACATGCACAATCACATTATCACAGCATCACAAATTATCAAAAATTAGTCATTAAACACACTAATAATCACTTTATAACAGTAAAAATTAGAGTATTATCACAACAATTTATCAATAAACAACTAGAATGAATAAAATCAAAAAATTATTCACAAATGTCATAAAAACATAAAGAAAATTCAAGAATATCACAAAAAATACTTAAATAACAACAAAGTAATGGATTCGTATAAGCGTACCATCATCGGCGTTATGAATCGGTTCGTTTTGAACCCTTTTTTTTCAAGATCAGTTGATTTACTAGTTCTTTGTTTTATTTTTGTGTTTATTTCGTGATATTCACGGTTAATTTGTGCAGATTTTTTGATTTTTTGTTAGGGTTTGATGTGCGTGTGTTTTTTGACTGGAAATGGGGGTAGTTAGGTAGGTTTACATATTTATATTTTTAGTCCCTCCATCATGTTTTAAAATTTGGCAATATTGGTCCCTCTGTGTTTTTTATCATTTGATCAAATCTTATGTAATCAACGGTCCAGATTTATCCCTCAGTATGTGAGAAAAAAATAGTCCTCAAAATAACTCAATTCGTAATCATAATGTGTAAAACATGTCATAATTCCTCAATAATCATAAATGCTACTTCATGTAGCGTTGAAAAATTAGCATTTCAAAAGAAATGGATAAAACGATTTGCTACTTGCCAAACGAGCATTAAATATTACAACGCTCATCACTCATCGCTTACCACTCCTAAGTACTCATATTATTTTCTTAGGTGGTTGATTTTCGTATATGATGCTAGCAAAGTTTATAGGCCTCAAAGTTTATGTTTTAAATATCGGTTAAACTTTACTTCAACTCTTCAAGTGGAGAGTAACACGATCTCAAATTGAAAATGAAGTTGGATAGTTAAAATATAACATTTTCTATATCAAAATTTGGTTTAATATAATTTTTATCGTCATGTTTAGTTATCTCTTACATTTTTTACATGGCGTCCGTTAACTTAGCTACGCTACGCCCCGACCTGCCCTTGTTCATTTTGATTTTTGTTTTGTTGAAAATAAACTAGAGATTCAAAGTCGCAATTTTAATACATTACTATCTATTATCAAACAAATTAGTCACTGTTGTTTATACTATACCTTTATCAAGCTACATTTCACGAAGGCAAAGCAAAAGTTTGCTCAAGTCGAACTTAACTCACATCAAATGTTAAACAATAAGCTTAAAACAAGTGAGTATCAAGCTTTATGAGCGTTATGTATTATGTAAACAAGTGCTAACATGTATGTAAATCTATGGTTGCAAATGGCTTAGATTGTTATCGAATTATCTAAGCTCAAACTCGAGTTGACCCATTTAAATATTTAATTCCACATTTATGCCACACATTATTTTAAATATATTTTTAAACTATTCAAGCTCTCTAATCTCTTAAGGCCAAGATCGGACTTGTGCTGTAAGGCCCATTGATCATGGCTTATGTCGAGTAGAGTTTGAGGTTGAGTGGTCAAGCTCGGTCGCCTTGACTCTTTTCTTAGCTTATGTTCAAGGTTGTTGCTTTTAAGTTTTCTTGAAATAATAGTCTCATTTGGTAAACATTTAGTTTAGGGACTAATGTTGCCAATTCTTATTGTTGTTAGAAGTTTGAGCTGGTTTTGAAGCTATTAAAGAGTTGGAGGTCTAATGTTGCCAAGTCTTGGAAATTCCTTTATATAAAAGCTGGAGCCCTGCTCTCTTTCTCTCACTTTTCCAGCCTTCATTCTCTCTCTCTCAATTCAATATCTTTCAATACTTTGTAAACCCTAATCTTTGAAGATCATCTTGATCTTTTAGTGTTTCTGTTGTAATAGAATTATAATCAATTTAAATTATAGATTCACACCTGATTAGCAGTGGTGAATTAGATTGGTTGTTGAGTTCAGTTGAGATCCGTTCTTGTTGTTTGTTTGTTTATCAAATTGAGATTTGATATAATAAAACCGTTAGATCATAAATTTCTTTATGGTATATGAGCCAGGTTTGCTCTGAAATTGATTTATAAAAAATTAGGGTTTCATAAAATTTGGGGGTTTTTTCAAAATTAATCAGTCAGTTTTCAATCAAAACTGTTTTTTGATTAGATATGTGGTTTAATTGCACAAATCTGTTGATTTCTTGTATAAACCCGAATTTTGAGAAGTTTTAGGGTTTTGGTTTGATCTTTGTGGAACTGCTCTCTCTGCTGGTTTCTTGTGATTAAAATAGTTTAATCATTGGTTTTGGAAGTTCTGGGTTTGATTTGCTCTAATTTGAGGAATTAGGGTTTTGTGGATCTTGGTGATTGGGTGTGGGTTGTTGCTGATTAATCTGCTAGCCCTCTTGACCAAGTGAATCAAGAGGATAGTCGGTTTGGTATTGATTTCCGCTGCATATCATTTAAAGCTCTGTAACACCTCTTTATCTCTCTCTTATTAGTGTTAATTGACTTTGTCTACCCTTGATCTGCCACCTTGAGTGGTATGAAAGCCTGGGAACTTCCTTCTTTCTCTTTTTGTTTATCTGTTTATTGTGATTGTTGATTGCTTCTTGTTTTCATCATGTCTGTTCATAATTCTGATAATAGTGATGATGATGTTGCAGATAATGTTACCTTGATTAGTAAACTGGATATTAGTGACCCATTACACTTGCATCCTAATGATACTAGTGCTCTAACTGTTGTTTCAATAAAACTAAAAGGAACTGAAAATTATCAAGTATGGTCATGTGCTATGCTTTTGGCTTTAGAAGGAAAGAATAAGATTGGTTTTATTGATGGTTCTTGTAAAAGATCTAATACAGATGAGGTTTTTGGTAAACTGTGGGATATGGTGAATGCAATTGTTTTGGGTTGGATTATGAATTCAATATTTGATGAACTTTTCTTGGGTCAAACTTTTTCAAAAAGGGCTAAACATGTTTGGAAGGAATTAAAAGAAACATATGACAAAGTTGATGGGTCAATAATGTTTGGTCTACATAATCAGATTAATACTCTTAAGCAGAATGGCTCTTCTATTGATGATTTATCATAAGTTGAATGCATTGTGGAAGCAGTATGATGCTATGATTGAATTGCCTAAATGTGTTTGCAATGCTTCTGAAGGTTTTAAAAAACGTAATCAGTTGTTGAAATTAATGCAATTTCTTATGGGCTTAGATGATTCTTATATGCAAATTAGAAGCTCTATTTTGTCTAGAGAGGTTTTGCCTGATGTGAGAAGTGCTTATGCTACCATTTCTAGTAAGAAATCTCACAGAGTTGCTGTTGGTAGTGTAGCTGGTTCCTCTCAGAGGAATCAGGCTTCTGCTTTTGTGTTTAATGTGCCTAATAGCCAAAATTTTCAAAGAAGTAATCAGAATTTTAGTACTGGACCTTCAAGACCTAATAATGTGAATAATAATAGGCAAGGTGGGGGTTCTGGTTTGAATAGGCAAGGTGGGGGTTCTATTTTGGTGTGTAAGAACTGTTGATTTAATGGCCATACTATTGATAGATGTTTTAAAATTATTAGATACCCTGCTGATTTTTAAAAGAAAAAATCTGGTCAAAATTTTAAGAACAAAATGTTTCTAATAATAATTCTGTTGGAAAAAGTTCATCTTCTGGATTTACAGATGAACAAATGACCACTCTTATCTCTCTCATCAAAGACAATAAAGTTGGAAAAAATGTGCAGGCCAATATGGCAGGTACTTATTTTAATAACAGTTCTATTTTTCATAAAAAATTTGAATTTTTTTTGTTCTAATACTAATTTTAAACTTAAACTTGTTAGTAATGGTAAAATTGTTGATTCAGGGGCAAATCAACATATGACTTACACTGATAAGGTATTAGATAATGTTCTTGACATTTTCTATCTTAAAATTATAGTAGGCCATCCTAATGGGACTGAGGCCTATTATTTCTAAGATTAGAAATCTCAGATTATCTAATGGCTTAACTTTGTATGATGTGATGGTTATACCTGAATATTGTGTCACTTTGATTTCTGTTCATAAACTGGTTAAAGAGAATAAGGTAATTGTTATCTTTGATGAGAATAGATGTTACTTCTTGAATCAGGATTTGAATTTGAAAAATGTTTTGAGGATTGGTGAACAGTGTGAAGGATTGTACTACTATAATGATCAAGGTATTAAAAGTAATAATAGTACCTTTAGATATCAATGTTTGTTATCTCAGCATGATGGGCACTGCAGACTAGATCATCCTGTAGACCCTGTTTTAAATGTTCTAAAAGATTCCTTACCAATTGATAAAAAGGATAATACTGTTTGTTGTGAAATTTGTCAAAGGGCTAAACAAACTAGATAATCTTTTCTTTTAAGTGATCATACTTCTAAGAGATTGGGTGATTATTTTCATTTAGACTTATGGGGGCCTTATAAGGTGACTAGTTCTGAGGGGTTCAGATATTTTTTTACTGTTGTAGATGATTACACTAGAGCAGTTTGGGTATATTTGATTAAATCTAAAGATGAGGTTCCTCACTTTATAACTGTTTTTTTATAATTTGATTGAAAATCAATCTAAAATGAAAATTAATGTTTTTAGAAGTGATAATGGTACTTAATTTTTTAATCAAACTGTAACCAAATTGTGTTCTGATAAAGGGGTTATTCATCAAACTTCTTGTGTGTATACTCCATAAAAAATAGGATTGCTAAGAGAAAGCATAGACATCTTTTAAATATTGCTAGATCCCTTATGTTTCAAGGGGGAATACCTTTAAAGTTGTGGACTGAGTGTATTCTATCTGCTACTTATCTTATTAACAAGCTCCCTTCTTCTGTACTAAATGAAAAGTCTCCCTATGAAATGATATATAAAAAATGTCCTACTCTCTCTTACTTAAGAGTGTTTAGTTGATTGTGTTTTGCTACCATTGTCAA
>BQNB010086423.1:0-28193 GCA_026074375.1 Tanacetum coccineum | reverse complement strand
CTTTGGTTCCACTTAACGAAGAACAAACAGATATATGTCATGTCGATGTGCGTTGTGGTGGTCTTTGGTTTGGGACACCACGTAAGGGCATGAATACTATGTGGCATGATATGATAAGCCATGTTATAGCCAAATAAAACTTGAAACATTTTTCTGCAAAATAATTAATCGGACGAAAAACGGCCAAGTTATAGCCAAATAAAACTTGAAACATTTTTTGGCTAAATAATTCATATAGGTGTTGATGTGAATAGTAAAATGAGTTTTCGGACGCTTTCGGGATGTTTTGAGCTTTTAAAACACTAGCGAAACATAAAGTATCACATATATATTGATTAGTATCATTAAAAATGTCGTTAACATATTTTAGGAAAAGCGTTAAGGATTATCAAGTGCTTTTAAGGAAATATGGATTAAGCATATATAGCGGACGATATTAACGTCCCAAAACTAACAACTTTCCTAAAATAGAAACTTACTAAAAATGGTAATTTTTGGTTAAACGCCGAAACTTAACGAAAAACTCTATAATTTTAAATAGTCACAATTTGTTAACTAAGCCAAAGCACAAACACTCATGGATGACTTTTTCACTTACAACGATTCGTACAAGTTTCGTATACTTTTCGTCTTTCTAAGACGTGTCATTGATTTAGGTCGCAAGTAGGACCTCTTGTCATTATATCACTTCATTTATATTTATCTCACCATTTGCTAAAGGTAAGTTCATAGCCTTACGTTTTACTATTTCTAATTTACTACTTTAGGGTGAGAACATTGCTTGTTTTTAAACTATGAAGATAGTTACTTTACGTCACCTTTTCCTGATTACGTATTGCCTAAGTTGCGAATAGACCACTAATGCCTGAACTATCGTAAACCGTTAATTTCTTAATCGACCGTACTGGTTAAGTGAGCGCGAATGTTGTAATAGATCTATTTGGACTAAATATCCCTATCCGGGTAAGTAGTGCTTTCGAGAGACACGAACAAACAGATATATACCATGTCGGATTTCACTAGGTGATCTTCGTCAGATACCTCTAGGGCAATTAATATATTGTTTGGCATATAATATGTTGCATCGAATATTGAGCCTCGGTGTCATGAGCTTAGCGCAACAGTAAATAATTTTTATGTGAATTGTATCTGTTAATAACTGACAGTGCGTACTGTAACTTGTGGTCCACTCTTATTATTAAATTCAAACCTATGAATTCATCAACTTTATGTTGACGTTTTTAGCATGTTTTCTCAGATCTAGGCTGTGGGATGTCTTTGCTTCTTTATTGTGTGGGCCCGCTTGCATAGGACCGAGTTTCAAGCAGTTAAAATTTTTTTAAATCACCCCCCTTAAAAACCCAATTAAAACCAAACAAAATTTTTTTTGTCCCCAAAACCATTAAAAAAAAAAATGGGTTTTTTTTTTTATTCGCTTTCACATATTATCTATGAACCTATGTAAAACTTTAACTATTTTCATTTAATGCAATGAGGTTGGATTTTTAAACGTACCCTTAGAGGTCGTTCTTTGTATCTTGTGTGATGTATATTTTGACGTCACGCTTGTTTCCTATGGAATTAATCACGTTGCAAGACCTCTTCTGCTCTTCTTCTCATTTGAAAATCGAATTTTTTGGTTTATGTATCGAAATTATGATTTAGCACACTTAAAACTCATTTTTGAGTTTTCTATATATAGGGTCCAGAATATGGTCGATACGAAGTATTCAAAGTCTTGGATACGGCGTATTGGGAATTTCTTAGAGTAGGGACCACGTTTGATATCTTCTAGAATATTTTATTTCCATATAGCTTGAATACGGCGTATTGCCTTCTTCTGGATACGGCGTATTGGATCTTGTTTCCTTCGTGGTCTTTGGTTAGTGCAGGCACAGATACACCGTATCTTCCTTGATGGATACGGCGTATTGGTTGTTAGAACAGTAATCTTCAAATATCTTATGTTAATACAAATAATGTCTAAAAATGTTATTTATATTTTTTGACCTCTCAATGTTTTGATAATAACAAAATGTAAAAATGTTTACGATAAAAATAAACGTTTATAAATTACTAATCATAAAATTTTATTTCTAAGATTAATCACTTAAGGTATGAATAAACAAATCATTAAACATGATTAGTGATCAAGAAAATATTTTTTCTTAAACCTTACATTTCTATAAAAGTGTTTTTATAAAAATATAAAAACAAAATATTTATTCATAAAAGAAATGTTTTATTAAAACATTAAATTTGAAATCAGATTTTTCCCCCCAAAATGGAAGGTTCCAAAACAGATAACACCTTCCCCACAAAAAGACAAAAAGAGGAGCGTACTCTACGGCGGCCCCCTTATAGGCCTGGCGGCCCCCTTATATATTAGGGACCGCCGGGACCGCCGCCAGCATAACGGCTCTTTTTTGTCTTCTATAAATACTGGGCCACCCCATCTGAAAAACAGAACCTCTTGCCACGAATTTTCTCAGATCTACTTTTCTCTCTTCTTTCTTTCTTTCTAAAACACATATCTTGATCACTAACATACCTTGATCTTGTTTCAAGTGATTAATTCTTTCTTCCTCCCTTCTTCTTCTAATCAAGTGCAAGAGAAGAACAATCGTATTCTTCTACATACGAATTGTTATCAAGTGATCTCTCTCTTCCTCCTCAAGATCACAAATCTTCATTATATTTACTTTGTGTTGTTGTGTAAATTGGATTGTGTGTAGATCCAATAGTGTAAATTGTGTATTGGTGTGATTTGGATTGTGTGCCAATCCAAGGGTATATATCTTGTGAGTGTATAAAGACTTAGTGAAGTCTTAGATTAGTTCTAGCTAAGATTAGGACTCGACATCTAGCTTAGTGTCGGAAAAGAAAGTAAGCGACGTGTAAACGGTTTTCTCCGCCTAAAGGGAGCTTGTTGACATAGTGAAATCTCGAGTGGAGTACTCGGGGAGTGGAGTAGGAACGAAGAGGTGCTTCGTAGCCGAACCACTATAAATCTTGGTGTCTTGGTTTGATCGTTTCTTTCTCTATCTCTCTATATTGTTATTGTTTACTTAGTTCATTACATTAGATAGTTTAATTGTGATTCATATTGTTGATTGATTGATATACAACTCGAATCAAACAATTTTCTAAGCAAAGTTTTAAAACGGACAATTAACCGGTAAACTATTCAACCCCCCTTCTAGTTTCCTACAATTGGTATCAGGAGCCAAGGTCACTCAAGATTTTTAAAATATATTGTATTTTAAAGCTTGGATCGATCTATGGATTCCGACAAATATCTAGAAGGACAATCTATGCAAAGACCATTTGCACCATTTATATCCCAATTTAAAAACAGAAAAATAGGACTATGAAACTCACCTAATGCACAACCACTTCACAAATTCCATGCAATCAACTAAACACAAATAAAACACATGTTACACGCGATTAGGCTAAATTCCCAAGACGATGTAATAATCAATTGATGGACTACTAAGTTTATATTATGTTTATAAACCCTTTACCATGCTTCCCATATCTTACTTATACCCTAATACTCTTAAATCCCTTATTCGAGTTTTCCAGTTTTCCGGCAGAATTTTATAGTCACTTTATGACCACAAATAAAATACTAAATCATCAAATTGACTTTTCCCTTTTCATTCCCTACCTTACCAATGTGTTATGAACTACTGTGATTTTTAGAAAAAATAATATTGAGCCTAACTATTTTATAAAAAATTTATATCACAAAGTACCCAAATTCAGACTTGTACGCACACTAAAAAGTTTGATTTTCTTAAAAATACTTAGAAAATGTTAAAAAGTTTGTGATTTGATCTAAGTTAATAAGACACATAAAATATGACCTCATGATTTTAGGCTACCTCAATTAAACTTTAAGTATGGGGGGGGGGTGGGGGGGGGGGTGGGGGTGGGTTTTACTCCCCGAAATCAGACCCAAATCTGACCCGAATTTACTGTTTTGACAACTTTTCTTGCAAAAATCTTTTGGACAACTTTCCCGACCTCAAAAATTGTCGTGACGGTTTTTTTAAAAGACTAGACCGTCTCAGAACTTTGATCATAGCATAATATATCAAACCAAAACTTCTTTTTTAATGAATGAGATATCATTCAATCTACACGACCCAAAATTCTGCAAAACCTTAACTTTTAATTTAACGCGTTCTAATCTAAACCGCTTACACCAACATGCTCCAAATCTATTCCCGAACACACCCACATAATTTTATATCATTAATTTACAGAATTTATAAACCCCAATTTATCCATTAATTAAAGTTACTAATTATATAAGATTAAACAAAAACTTAATTAAGATCATACCTAAACCTTTACTCGATACCACACGAATCACCACCTTGGTTCTTAATTAAAATTTTTTTTTCTTGAGGGATTCGGCCGAACAAACAAAGAGGGAGATAGAAGTGTTTTAGGGTTTTTCTTGATTTTGTATTTATACTATCTAGAATCCTTGTTGCACTCAAATTTTGTTTCCTTTTTATTCTTCTTTTTGTATAACCGGCTGAATAAACACCCCTTTTATGTTTTGTTTTATTTTTTTAAATATTATTAAATACAATTTACCCCCTTATTTTTTTTTTTAAAAATACAAAACTATTTACTACTTGTTTACCTTAAATACTTAAATAAATACATAACTTAAAATAAAACACTTACACTACTTATTATTATTTTTCCCCAAATTATTATTTACTTATTACTTCATAAATAAATTGTAAAATCTCAATTCACTAATTAATCTCAACTTGAAATTTAACGATACATGCTTTTTTCAATTTTTTTACCGACGATAAAATAACTAAAATCACTATACTTTCGAAATCACCATCACATACGAAATGAAATGACTAAATCATTCATTTCTACTATCACAAACACTTATAATAGCATGAATATCATAACACACATATCATCAATTCATCTTAAGCACATAATACCAAACTCATAAAACCAGGCAAGTTAACACTAACGGTTAAACTAACCTCGCTAAATCAAGTTTGTCACAGTATCCCCCACTTAGGGAAATTTCGTCCCTAAATTTAACTAGTAGGTAAAACACAGTCAACAAACAATCGGGGATACTTAGCTTTCATATGGTCCTCACGTTCCCACGTGAACTCAGGGCCACGCTTTGAATTCCAACAAACCTTAACGATAGAAATCTTACTACGTTTCAAACTCTTAACCTCGCGATCCATAATTTCTATGGGTTCCTCAATGAAACGAAGGGTTTTGTCAACCTTAATCTCATCTAGTGGCACATGCAAATTTGCATCCGCCAAACACTTCGTCAAATTCGACACGTGAAATGTGTCATGCACGCTACTTAATTCCTCAGGCAATCTTAATCGATAAGCTACAAGACTGACCCTTCTAAGAATTTCAAATGGTCCTACATACCTTGGTTCTAACTTACCTTTCTTTACAAAACATATCACGCCTTTCCAAGGTGACACCTTCAGTAACACTTGATCTCCAACCTCAAACTCTAGTAGCTTGCGCCTATTATGAGCATAGCTCTTTTAACAATCTCTTGCAGCTTTGAGCTTTTCCTTTATCAAGACTACCTTATCAGTCGTTTCTTGTACCAATTTTAGTCCAATCAATCTACTTTCACTAATTTTAGCCCATAGGGCGGGCGACCTACAAAATGGAGCACATCGAATACTCGAATGATAACTATTATTATAAGAAAATTCAGCTAACAGCATGTGAACACCCCAACTGCCACCAAAGTCAATCACTTATCCTCTTAACTTATCCTCTAATGTCTGAATTGTACACTCACTTTGTCCATCTGTTTAAGGATGATAAGCCGTACTCATATCCAATGGCGTCCCTAAGGCTTTCTGTTATATTTGCCAGAACCCTTGAAGTAAATCTTCCATCACGATCTGAGATGATTGACACGGGTACTCGATGACCTACTACTATCTCATCAATATAAAGCCTTGCTAACTTATCCATTTTGTAATCCTCTCGTATTGCCAGAAAGTGGGATGACTTTGTCAGTCTATCGACTATTACCCAATTCGTATCATACCAACTACTTGATCTCGGCAACCTTGTAATAAAGTCCATAGTTATTCTATCCTATTTCCACTCAGGTATCTCTAGATGTTGCAATAAACCCGAATATCTTTTATGTTTTAGCATTCACCTTTAAACAAGTCAAATAATTTCTAACATAGGTAGCAATATCCTTCTTCATACATAGCCACCATACATATCTCTAAGTTCATAGTACGTCTTATCCGCTCCTGAATATACCAAGTACCTCAATGCATGAGCCTCGTCCATAATTAATGTCCTTACATCACCTATTAATGGAACCCATATAAAATACATACCTCCATCTTCCTTCCTTTGAGTTAAGGTTCGAATGCAGTCATTATGTCTTTCCGTCGTTTACAGATGTGTACGTTAAGGTCTTTCGTTCGCCCTTTTTCTGGAGACTTGGGGATATCGATATTAAATTATATGAGTGTACTGGTAGTATATTAAATTCTAGAACTTATTTTTGTGATGCATCCCGATACCGAATAGTAAGTATTAGGATTTGCTAGAAAAGAGGCATTAAGATTAACTCATGTTTTAATCCTGTAATTGTTATTATGGTCACATCGACTATATAACTATTCCTACACCCTTGCATGCACTCATTTTTAGTGCAGGATTACCCTAGTTACAAACCCTCCGGAGCCTATCATTTTTCGGTTCCTCGTAATTTTATGGTTAAGCCGGACTATTTTATGAAGAGAATTGTCACCTTTGAATCAATGTTACACCCAAACTCACTTTAGCTCCTTGTATGTACTCCACCTTTAGTCATTTATTGTTTTAACCCAAGTTAATTATTGAGTACACGGTTGCTAAGTCTTTATCCTTGTAAATACTGTTTTGGGACGATTGGGATTCATGGTAGTATTCACCTTATGAAGAATTAGGGAAGAAGTAATTTATTACCCCCAATAAAGCTCAATAAGCTCCATGTTATGTTGATCTACCTCAAATCGGGTCATTAGTTAGATTGTAAATATCAAGTATGTAAAAGTTCAAGTGTAGGGGTGTATCTATAAACCCCCATGATGTATTATATGTTTAAGCAATGACAGGGCAAAAGTGTACAAAAAAATGTATATAAAAAAAGAGAGTGAAAAATGTACGGACTACCATTTGCTTATGTCTATGTTTATATTAGAGTCAAGAAAAGAAAAAGAAAGAGATAGATGTAGAGTTTTGTAGAGTTTGTATATCTTGTCTGAGTCTTTGGCTTAGCAACCCAACCAACGTGTATTTTTATAAATAATTAGCTAACCCTTTCACTCCAAATTCACCCAAAAGTCACTCCCCAAATGTATCCTATCCGTTTCCATTTCCGTTAATGTTATCTTACACCTACACCCCACAACCCTTTAAAAAGACCTCTTTGACAGTAATGAATAATACTTGCGCCTAGCGGTGGAGGTTTGATCCTTTACCAAGCCTATGGTAATTTATATGCTATGATAGGTAATGAGTGTTGATTTTCTGTTTCCCTATTATGTTCTAATTTATTATACAACCGAGTGAAAGAGAGAATCCCAAACACTTATGTGAGGTGCTAGTATATACTTTTCGTGCTTCTAATTACGAGGTCTAGAAGGTTGTGTCGTAAATTGTTTTTAAAGAGTAGGTTAAATGACCCTAATATTTCTATTGTCTAGGTAGAAAAACTCATTTACTTGAGGACAAGCAAATCCCAAGTGTAGGGGTATTTGATTAGGTGTCATTTTATACACTATTTCAGGGTCATTTAACCCCCTAAATCATGTAAATATGCCCAAATTACGTGCTTAATCATTTGTTTTCAGGTTTTTAGCACTTGGATGGCATTTGGAGGAAATACACGTGACTTTGGCTCATTTGGAGAAAAAACGGACAAGATTACGGACCTACACCAAATCTCTTGAAGATTTATGCATACAGTGCGTGGAAACGGCGTCGCAAGTATAAAACGATGCCGTCGTGATCTATCTGGAGACGGTGTCAGGAATCTAGCGACGGTATCAGGACGTGGCCGACTTAAAGAGGATCTAGAATCATCTACGTGGCGACGATGTCAGGATTTCAAAGCGACGTCATCGCAACGATTTCCTATATATATTAAATCAAAATTAGGGTTTTAAGTGTGTAACTTTTTATAATTTTAGGGAGACGAACCCTAGTCATTCCAGCAGCTGTTAAGGTTGTTTTTAGTACCTCAAAACCCTATTGTAACTACCTTTAATCTATGTTTAATCAAGTAAGATTATATTTATCATTAATCGTTCAATATGTCTATGTGTTATGTGATTGATTTGTGTTCTTGCTTTATCTTTAACATGCTAGGCTTAACCCTCCTTTGTATTTACTTATGATTGCATGAAACTTCGGTCGTAGATCCTTTTGATGTTGCTTCTTGTTGATGAGTGTGCGCGTTAGGCTCTAGAAAACTAGCCATAAGATATTAAATTGGCATAGATGTCTAGGGAAACGCGAGTAGTGTAGAAAGGATACCATCGGTAATAGTCTTCACACTACCTTACCCCTAATATGGTTGATCCCTCTTAAGATATTTCACATGCATTTAATATACTCTTAGGGTCCTTGTAATAGTCTTCATACTACCTTACTTGTGTGTTGCCCTAACGGAATATTAAATAGATGACAGGTTCGTGTAATTCATTCATAACCTAGGAAATACTTACACAGATCATCACAAGTGTGACAAGGCAACAGATCTGAGGAGTAGTGCATGATTAGGTAAATACATCTTTTTATCATAAAGTTATCACCAATAGTTTTAGATTATATTTAGTTTAATTATTAGTTAATCAAACCAACCTCTCAAACCATTGATTTACCTGCTTTCTATAAAATATAAAAACACAAAAAGAATCTTCTCTCAACCCCTTAGAATTCTGTTAGACCGTGTTCGAGCCTTCCCAACCTATTCCCCTAGAGAACGATAACAACCCCTGAGTCTTGCCTATACTACACTGCAACAATAATAATTTAATTTAAGTACCTCTGCCTAGGGGATTGTAAAAACTTTATTGTGAAGTCTTTACGAACCCTCACATCATCCTCTCCGAGGGTACCACAACATGACCGAATCAAAATGATATATGCTTAACAAAAGTGTGTAAGAGACGCAGTATGTTGAACAATCCCTTATTGATTATTAGGGGTGTTCAGAAAAACCGTGAAACCGACGAACCGAGCCGAACCGCTTTATCCGAAACCGAAAAAACCAGAAACCGAAGAAACCGAAACCCAAAAAAACCAAAACCGAAAAAACCCGCTTATAATGGTTCGGTTTCGGTTTTTACTTTTAGATATCCGCGGTTAACCGAACCGAACCATGCATATTATACATGATTAATTCTAACTAAAATTCAAATAAATGTACAAGTATATAACCGATTATTGCAATACTATAATTGTAAAACGACTTATTCCGCTCGTAAGTAAACATTTGTAAAATCTAGGTGTTAAAATTGATTAAAGTATCGTAATATTTTTTTGTTAATACTTTAAATATGAGTATTTAAATGCAAATATTGTAACGAAATACTTAAGTTTTATATACTTTTAAAATTCAACGTCATTTAATTCTACTAGAAATACATTTTTAGTTCTTAGACTATGTAATTTTTTATACGGTTAAACTCTATTAAACGTCAAAAACGGTTAACCGTGACCCGAACCGCGGGTAACCGCTCACTTCGGGTACCCGCATGTCCGATTACCCGCCCCGCGACGGATAGTTTAAATCTTCCAACTAACCGAACCGAACCGCCCCGTGAACACCCCTATTGATTATGTTCCATATAATGAAATAACAAGTGATAGTAATATCATTTCTTATGAACAAATATGCAACAAACCCAAAATGCGAGTGTTCAAGATACTATCTCTTCTGCACAACAAGATGCCATGATAATGTTTGTGTTTGAACAAATGTCTAATCAAGTAACTAATTGTAATAAGATTGATTTGGAAAACAAACTTGTGTTAATGAATCCTTAACCGCTAACTTGAAAGATATAAGGAACAAATCAAAACTTTTGAACAAAGACTTAATGTTGATTTCAAGCAGTAGTGAATAATTAAATGTGATTCACAAATGTATGACATGAAAAAAAATTTTCAGAATAGGAAATGCACTAACCAAGAAATTTAACCCACTTAAAACAAACTCTTTCTAAACAAATCAAAGAAAAAAGAATCTTATTGCAAACATTACATTTTCAAAAAGGAATCCAACGAAAAAGAAAATGAATACACTCGCCAAGGAAATTGATTTTGAAAAAAAATAAATAACTGGAAAAATTGATTTATTAAAGTAATCAATCTGCGCAAACGGTGCACATGCTAACGAAACCACAAGTTTTTTATGATGACACTTACAAACAAGCTTTTGGTTATTAAAATCCGTTTTATTATAAGAAAGCTCAGCGAATTAAGCCGACGTTGTATGATGGTAATGTGATATCTAAGAAACATGATGTGATTTATGTGGTTGATGAAGAAGAGACTTTGATTTTAGAGGAAGAGAGTCGATCAAAAATGCTTGCAAAACAAAATGATCCAATTTCAAAAGAAAAGAAAATTAATATTTCTCCAAATAATTATCTCGAGTTGAATAAATTGGTTGAAGATTTTGGAAAACATTTTGTTCCTCAAAAGGAATTATCTACAGAACAAGATTTCTAGTTATAATTTTCTAATCCTATTTCTAAACAACATGATGTTCAAACTACACATGATAATCTTGAAATTGAGCCATTAGAGCAAGAAAATGACCACTTATTTGAACTTTTCTTATCTCAAGACATAGTTCACATTTGTGTAAATTCTCTTGCTACACGCAATGAGTGTTGTGAAATGCAACAGAGTTTTATTCATGAATATAATGAGAATCTCGTGCTTAAGGTTGAGCTTGCCAAAAAGGAACACATGGTTGAAAAGAAAGTCTTTGATGAAGTTGTACTCAGATGTTTACGACTTGAAAAATCGTTGTGTTAATCTTGAACTTAAATTACAACCAAAAAGAGAGTTTTCTAAATAACACACCATTAAATAATCAAAATGCTCCTGAAATTTAGGAATTTTTCAAAATAAATGAATGGCAAGTTAAGCTAAACGCAAAAGATGTCTCAATTGCTAATTTAAGGAAACATATTGAGAATTTAAAAGGCAAAAATATGGTTGAAAAGGCTGCCCCACCGAACAATGCCAAGGTTATTGATCCAGGAATGTTTAAGCTTGATTAGAACATCTATCTCCTAAAGTATTGAATAACAGGGACGCTCACATAGACTATATTAAGCACACTTAGGAAAATGATGACATTCTATGGGAATTAGTCGAACACGCTAGGGAACTCAGACCTTTAGAGAGTGATTTAGACGTTGCCTGTAAGTATGTTAAACGAATTTAGTAGGTGCTTGTTTATGTTACAACTACATGCCCTAGTTTAACAAAACCTAGTGAGAAATTAGTTGCGATCACACCATTGAACAAAAACAGGAAAGTTAGGTTTGCTGAACCTGCCACATCATCAAGCAACACTAAAAAACAGGTAGATTCCCACAAAACATAAGATTCTAACAAACATGTGTTGCCTTCTATAGGAATGAAGAGTTCTACTAGTGCTAGCAGATCACAACCTTCATGCAATACCCAGAACAATAGGATCTCGCAAACAACCAGTATCAACATGAAGAATAAAGTAGAAGACCAATCTAGGAGCGTTAAATCAAATTAAAATAAAATGAATCGTGTTAGTGAACATGTCTGTAATGCGAATGTTAAGCATACAATGTTCAATAGGGATTTTGAATTAATTTGTGTTAAATGTAATCAATGTATGTTTGATGCAAATCATGATTTGTGTTTTCTTGAATTTGTTAATGATGTGAATGTGCGTTCTAAATCTAAATCTGCTAAGAGTAGCAAAAGGAAGAACACTTGGAAACCTACTGGTAAATATTCACTGATTGGTTATGATGGAAACCTACAGGACGGACCTTCACTATAGTTGGAAACACGTGCCCTTTACCTAGTATCACCTCCACTAAAGTAGAGCCTCTTAAGAAAAATACTTCAAAATCATTAACTACTCCTAATCCAGAGATTAAGATATACCACAGTAAAACCAAAGTTTCAAAATCAGTAGATTTGAGCAGTGAACCTAGTATCTTAGTATCTAGGCTTTCTAACATATCAGAATCCAACAAACAGTGGGGATCCACTGTGTCAAAATCTCCATCTTCTTCTCTTTTCGATTTCAGGTTGTCCAAATCGTTCTTTGGTATTTGGACTCCGGATGCTCCAAGCATATGACAGGAAACCGCTCTCAGCTCATCAACTTTGTTCCCAAATTTTTGGGTACTGTATTATTTGGTAACGATCAGATTTCAAACATAATGGGCTATGGTGACTATCATATGGGCAATGTTACGATTTCTCGGGTTTACTATGTGGAAGGGTTAGGACACAACCTATTTTCCATTGGCCAATTTTGTGACTCCGATCTCGAAGTAGCTTTTCGCAAACACACCTGCTACATTCGTGACTTAGAAAGTGTTGATTTACTCAAGGGATCAAGGGGATCAAATTTATACACCTTGTCTCTGGAAGATATGATGCTATCCTCTCCCATTTGTCTCTTGTCAAAAGCCTCAAAGACCAAGTTTTGGTTATGGATCGAATGGGGTTTTAGTTTTTGGGTTTCACATTGTTTGTAACTTAGATTCTATCCAGCACTTGGTGCTAAACTAGGACTGGTCTTCCGCGGGTGCCCAAATTTAAGTTTTCAAAAGATCATTTATGTTCGCCTTGTGCTCTCAAGTGTAAAGCTTGAAGAACACACCCACAAACCTAAAGCTGATGACGAACACATCAACAAAAAGCTCTATCTACTGCACATGGGCTCCTTGGGGCAATGAGGATTCAAAAGTATCAATGGTGCGAAGAAATACATGTAATGGAGCTAATTGTTGACGATTACTCTCGTTTTACTTGGGTAAAATTTCTAAGATCGAAGGATGAAGTTCCAGAGTTCGTGATTAAATTTCTCAAAATGATTCAAGTTTGTCTCAATGCGACAGTCTGAAATATCAGAACTGATAATGGCAAAGAGTTTGCCAATCAAACCTTGAGGGCTTACTATAAAGATGTCGGGATTTCACATCACACATCTGTTGCTCGCTCTTTATGACAGAACGACGTTGTCAAAAGACGAAACCGAACTTTAGTGGAAGCTACATGAACAAAGTTGATATTCTCGAAGGCTCCGTTATTTCTACGGGCAGAGGCAGTTGCGACAGCTTGCTATACACAAAATCGATCCTTAATTCGTAAACGTCACAACAAAACCCCATATAAACTTCTCCATAACATGAAACCAGACTAATCTTATCTTCGTGTCTTTAGTGCTCTATGCTACCCCACCAATGATAGTGAAGATCTTGACAAGTTGAAACCTAAAGCAGATATTAGAATCTTCGTCGGTTATGCTCCTGCAAAAAAGGCTTACCGAATCTACAACAAGAGGACCCGTCTAATCATTGAAACTATTTGTGTTGACTTTGATGAGCTGACAGCGATGGCTTTTAAACTATTCAGTTCAGGACCCGGGCCTCAACTCTTGACTCCTGGAACAATCAGTTCAGGACTCGTGCCAAATCCTCCTTCTCCAACACCGTATGTACCACCAACTAAGAAGGACTTAGATATTTTGTTTCACCCAATGTTTGATGAGTATTTTAATCCTCCACCTAGTGTTGCTTCTCCAGTTTCTGCAATTGTTGCTCCAAATCATGCTGATTCAACTGGTACACCTTCCTCAACTATAATTGATCAAGATGCACCATCTCAAAGTACTTCTCAAACCACTCAAGAAACATAATCTCCAGTTATTTCTTCCGGTGTTGAAGAACATTTTCACGATATTGAAGTTGCACATCTAGATAACGATCCTTTCTTTGGTGTTCCCATTCCAGAACCAAATTCTAAAGAATCTTCTTCAATGGATGTTATTCCAACTAATGTGCACTCAGTCAATCAACCACATGAATATCTCAGTAAATTGACCAAGGATCATCCGTTGGATGATGTAATTGGTAATCCTTCATGACCCGTCTCTACAAGACATCAACTACATAATGAATCCCTGTTTTGCTACTTCGATGCTTTCCTTACTTCTGTTGAACCAAAGAATTACAAAGAAGCTTTGAAGGAAGCCTGCTGGATTGAAGCCATGCAAGAAGAACTAAATAAGTTCAAACGACTTGAAGTATGGGAGCTCGTTCCTTGTCCAGATCGTGTCATGATAATAACTTTGAAGTGGATCTTCAAGGTTAAATTAGACGAACTGTGAGGTGTTTTGAAAACATGGCTAGGTTGTTAGCAAGGGGATATCATCAAGAAGAATGGATTGACTTTGAAGAATCTTTTGCACCGGTTGCTCGACTAGAGGCTATAAGAATCTTTATTGCATATGTCGCTTACATGAACATGATCGTCTATCAAATGGATGTCAAGACAGCGTTCTTAAACGGTATATTACGTGAAGAGGTCTACGTCAATCAACCAAACGGGTTTGCAGATCAAGATAATCCCAACCATGCGTACAAGCTCAAGAAGGATCTTTCTGGGTTAAAGCAGGCTCTACGGGCTGGTATGATTTGTTATCATCGTTTCTACTCTCCTAAAAGTTCTTCAAAGGTGCTGTTGATCCTACATTATTTACTTGGAAAGAAGGAAAAGACATCTTACTGGTACAAATCTATGTAGATGATATAATATTTGCTTCTACTGATCCGTCACTTTGTAAAACATTTTCTGAAATAACGTGTTTAAAATTTAAGATGTCGATGATGAGAAAAATGTCTTTCTTTCTAGGTATTCAGATTTCTCAAAGTCCCAGAGGCATCTTTCTTAACCAATCCAGATACGCTCTTGAGATAATTAAAAAATATGGTATGGAAACCAGTGACCCGGTGGATACTCCCATGGTGGAGAAATCCAAACTGGATGAAGATCCACAAGGGAATGCAGTTGATCCCACATGTTATTGTGGAATGATTGGCTCCCTTATGTATTTGACATCTAGTAGACCAGACCTTGTATTTGTTGTTTGCATGTGTGCCCGGTATCAGGCAAAACCTACCAAAAAGCACTTACATGCAGTTAAACGAATCTTTTGATGCCTATGAGGAACCATTAATATGGGTCTATAGTACTCGAAAGATTCCTGTATTGCACTAACAGCTTTTGCAGACGCTGATCATGCTGGTTGCCAAGATACCAAAGAAGCACATTTGGTAGTATGCAACTCTTTGGTAACAGATCAGTCAGTTGGTCGTCTAAGAAACAGAAGAGCACCGCCATATCCAGTACAGAAGATGAATACATTGCCTTATCCGGATGTTGTGCTCAAATACTTTGGATGAGATCACAATTGACAGACTATGGCCTTGGATTCAACAAAATACCTTTGTACTGCGATAATAAAAGTGCTATTGCCTTATACTATAACAACGTCCAACATTCAAGATCCAAACATATTGACATCAGATACCATTTCATAAAAGAGCAAGTGGAAAATAGGGTGGTTGAGCTATACTTCGTCAGAACAGAATATCAGCTGGCAGATATCTTTATAAAAGCATTAGGACGAGAAAGACTTGAATTTCTTATCAACAAGCTTAGAATGAGAAGTATGTCTCCTGAAACGCTGAAAAGACTGGCAGGAGAAGAAGAAGAGTGACGGTGACACATCTTCTTGTATCCTATGTAAATACAAAAAATCAAAAAAACTCAAAAAGATTTTTTATTTTTATAAAATTTTACAAAATAAAAATACAAAAATATAAAACCAGAAAATCAAATACAAAAATATAAAATCAGATAATACCAAAAATATGTTTTTCATGACATGTCTTCAAAAAATCAATAATATTTACGGCTTTAGAAATGTTATTCAATAATGATACGAAGCTGTAAATAAAGTTCGAGCAGAAGTTGTAAATGTTTTCAAAACATGTCATTGGCTTGCAGTTATTTCAGACTGCAACCCGTTCTTCATCTTAAAGGCAAGTATTTCGTCAAAAAGAAAACTTGACCTCACAACGAGAATTAAGTTTCTCGGGCATGATCTACTTTATGATCATGCAAAGGCTTGTGTATACTTTGCTACACAACCCGGGCTTTCTAAAAATAAGTGTACGTGTCAGTGCATTTATTTTTGCAAATAAGAGAAATTATATTTTTATTGATGTTGATTTAAAAACAAATTAATCACATCAAAGTTTCATCAGAAAATGATTTTCAAAGACAATTTGACCACTCAAATAATGACTATAGCTCTTTAAATAGAAAACGGGTCATTATTTAAAGGGAAGAAAGTGTCAAATAATCTTCTTCAAAAAAATCATTTGAAAAATCAAAAGATAATAAATCTTTAAAAGGAAAAGGTTTTGGACAGTTACAAATTAATATTTAAGGGGAGTTAATTAATCTTAACTCATTTGGGCTTTATATGTTATTTGTTTAAACCTTTAGGGACTTGATTGCAAAATAAGATGGTTAGACTAGCTTAGTACAACTAAAGGGACTTAAGATGTCAAAGTACCAAACTAGTTTAGCCTTATTAAAGTTTAAAAAGAAATGCAAGGAGTTATAAACCACAAGGACCAAAGTTGTAAAAACTATAACTTTTTGAATAAAACATCCCAATGGGACGATTTATACACACACTACTCAAACACTTAAACTTTTCATTTTTCCTCTTTGCATAAATCGGCTAGGATCAAGAACTCCCTTAAATCGTGTTTTTCAAACCTTAGGGTAAACAACAAATTTGTTTATAATCCCTTTAACAACATCTAATCAAAAGGAATTTGTTTAAATCTCATTCTTTCACTCGAAAACCCTAAAAATTGGTTTAGGGTTCTTCATAATTAAAAGTGAGTTAAAACCTAATTAACCTTGGGTATTTCATTTGTTTGGGGGGTATAGAATACTCGTTTGAAACAGTTTTTGTCGGGGTTAACCCATTTGTGATTTACGAGCAAGTCTTTGGTCAAATTATGTGCAAAATCGAGTAGGGTTGAGTGAAAGTTCATGGGTTTGAGTTTAAATGTGTTAGAGTGTGTCCTTGAAAGTATTAGAGTGTGTAATAACTAGGTAGAACATCAAATTTTGATTTCCATGGCTTAAAGTTGATAAATAGGCTCGAAAATATCAAAAGATGGTGTTCTTGCAGTTAAAATCTTGATAAATGAACTCATGAGTTGTTTGTGTAGGCTAAGAATCATGGGTGGTGTATAAAAGATGCTTGTGTAGATGTTCTTGTGATTTTCAAACAACCTTGGGCGAAACATGTAAATGGAACGAAACATACCTAGGTACTAGGCGAAACATGTAATAAAATTGTACTAGGCAAAACATGTAACATGTTTTGATGCGTATTTACTTTTAAATATTTATTTACCAAGTTTTAAATTTATAAAACTCGTTTTACCTTACAAACGCACTAACAGGCAGAGAACCCGATCGTGAATTGTGTAGTTATGGTAAAGCCGAGGTCGTCCCAAGAGCTAAAGGGCGGAAGTAAATCTAAGTTTAAAGTGTCACGTTTTTAAAGCTGTTTTAGAGATTAAATTTTAAGAGAATAAATGAAAGGAATTAAACTGGTTTTATTCAACCAATGGAGTTGGTATAGTGGAAAACAATTAAGAAGATGAACTCATTTAACTTAATTAAATATTCAAGGTTGAATTATCTTGATCTCAAGTGCAATGTCTAATTCTTGTTTTATTAGTGGTTTCTAAAGTCGACAGACCTGAATAGATATATGTAGTCTGCCCTATAATTCTTGCGATCCCACATTCCCCCGAAGGTTCCGCGGGTAGGGCATCCAAGTCATAGTGATTAATCCCAACTATTCCCAAAACTTATCTAATAACCTATACTGATTATTAACCCCCTTTGAAAGAGTTCCTGTGTTTTTTAAGTATACTTAGTGATACGTGCGAAGACCGGTTAGTTTCTACATTAGGGACGGAGTAATAACTCCTCCCTAGTACCCAGTTGATCCCATATTGACTTGATAATCTAATAATGGGTCAAGCAAGATCCAAACCACCCGTACTACCAAAACCCAGGATTACACGATAGTCAAGGAATATATAATGAAACAATAGTCAGAAAAAGAGATCAAAAATAATTAACCAAGGAATCATTAATAAATTATTAAAAATAATTAATAAATTATTAAATATAATAAATATCAGGCATCAACAAATTAAGCCGAGATCAAATAAATTATTAAAAATAATTAATCGAAATCAAACTGTAATTGTTGAGGAATTATGTACAAATTATGCTGAAATAATGCTCCTGATCTTCTAGTTGGATCCCGTGGTGAACCCGAAGGGTTCGCCCTATACCCGTATGTCGAACAGTAACCAAAAGGGAATAAAAACCCTTTTTTGTCTTCACTCGTCGACAACTAAGAAACCACATAATTGAATTCGATCCTTGGAATGCATCATATGTGATGTATTTATACTAAAATAGTAGTTTGAAAGTTTGACGCTCATAGTCCCTCATCTTCTTTGTTGTTTATAATAATTTCTTGAAACATAATAACATATGTGCACTTTAGTCCCTGGATGAGTCATACTTTACGGCGTAATTGATTTGGTTACGGTGTAAACTCACCGACTTGGTTACGCCGTAAACTTTCTGACGTTACGCCGTAAAATTCTGACGCGGCTTTCCTTCTTTAAGTGATAATCTTGGTTACGGCGTAATTAATAATCGCGTTGCGCTGTAACCCTTAGTCAACAACAATATAATTTCCATAATAAATGATAAAACCTCGTCAGCATCAAATCTTCGTATTTAATTAAGTGATTACGGCGTAACTTACGTAGGACGTTACGCCGTAACTTCTTCGTCAACATAATTTCATATGTAATAACCGGTTACACCGTAATCATGGTACCAATTACGCCGTAACTCATGAATAATGCGGATTTTAATGTAAAAAACTGTTTTTTTGCATCTTTTTCGTTCCATTGCCAAAATTACCTAAAATACAGAATATAAACGATTTAAGTGTCAAAATGACATAAAGCAGTGCAATAAACGTGGGAATTTGATATGAAAAAGTATTAAATATTTGATGTTATCAAATATCCCCCCACTTGACTTCTACTTGCCCTAAAGTAGAACCTTTTAAATAATTCTCAAAAGATATCTCCCTAGTTATCCAGGAAGATATGAAGTTAAAAATTATCTATGATAGAAAATTCCAAACCAAGCACCTCACGAAAGGAAAAACGAATCACACTCATACTCTCACTAATCTATGTTTTTCATTTTTGGTGATCACTCAACTGCTCAGTCATGGTGAGTATTCTATTATAAGCTTGTCCAAGATACTAAACTTCACCACTAGAGTCTAGTCGCAATTGTTCAAAAATACAAATGGGTTAACACAACACAAAGGCTTATAGGGTTTCGATCATTCAAACAATATTTCACCAAAAGTACTTGTAACACCCCCAAAATCTGGTAGTAGCGGAATGGTAACAATGGGGTGCTACGTCATAGTACAACAATCAAGATATAAGAAACGACTTCAAAAGAGACGTTTAGATAAAGTTTTATTCGATGCATTATAAAATATCAGAGTTTTCAGTTATGGTCCCAAAATATTAAAAGAGTCATAAACATAATACATACGTTCTTTTAAACAAAAGCTTCATAATCCCAAAAGATGACATAAGTTTTTAAAGACAAAAGTTGCATCGAATTTAATTAAACACAGAATCCATCTTCATTGATATCCGTCACGACTCCCATCCAAGCTTATACCTTAGGACCTGAAATTAAACATGCTAAAGGTCAACACAACGGTTGAGTGAATTCATAGGTTTATCAAGTAAAGAGTGGACCACAAGATTTAAGTGAAGTGATATGAACAAAAATTCAGTAATAGTTCAAATAAATGTATTATTGCACTAAATCATGACCGAAAAAGCCTTAACTGTCTGTGCCCCAAATAAGGTAGGGTGTCTGCCAAAACAGCCTACAAGTTCCTCTAAATGTTAAATGCACCATGATCAACTTGTGACCAGAAATTCCAGGTGGGGATTGTTAGTCCCGATAGATCTATCCACAATACTAGCGCTCACTATAATAGCAATTGACGGTTCATGATATGGTAGGGACTTAGATGGCAATGTGGTAACTTAGGCAATAATATTCAAGCAATAATCTGGATAACATACAGTTTAAAACACTTGTGTCCGTAGTAAAACAATCATGTAATTTCACCCCATAGAGTTTGTAAAACAAGTAGATAGAAATGGGGCTATGAACTCACCTTGAGTTAATGATAATCTGAGTATAATAGAAAATGCGTAACGGAAATGACATAATGCAACCTAAATCCAATATAGGTCGTATAAGTACTAAGAACATTGGGTAACTACTACCATATATCATTCTATATAGCTAATCACCATCTAATTATTTTAGTGAAATCATATTTATAAAGTTAAAACGTTTAAAAATATACCTTTGGTAAAAATGACATAACTTTCACGTTTCAAGTCCGTTTCTTGCGTTTCTTATGCCCATGCTTTCGTATTAAGACGAGTTATCAAAATTTGACATTTTCATATATTTAGTCCTCTGATGAACAGTGATTTTTACTATTCATACCAGTTATAAACTTATTTTTATAACTGTAATTAACGTAAAACCCGTAAATGTCGTATTTTATTCGTTATAGCTCCATTTTTAGTGTTTCTTTCGAGCACGTCTTCGTTATTGAAAGTTCTATCAATTTATTGATGTTTACAAAATATATGTTTCTGTCATGAATAGTAACTTTTATAAAAATAGTTTTATAAAAGTATTAATTATCGTAAACTCGTGAAATTCATAACTTCTTCGTTATCGATTGGAAAATTATGATTCTTATCATTTTGGAATCCTAAAAATATGTACAATCTGTTAAAAATACTAAATCTTATATTTTAGAAGTATTTTATAACTTGCTTTTATAAAGTTTATTTTATAAATCCGGTATTAACGTAAAACGAATATTTGCCGTATCTTTTTCGTTATAAATCGGTTTTTCGAGTTTCTTACCTTTTTGGAATCGTCATGAGACGTACTATCTTTATAAAACATAATCTAGCTGTTACAAAATACGAACCAAAAAAGCCCCTTTATATCTTTTATATAACTAATTATATAAACTTGTTTTTATATACTCTTCAACCTAATAAAATACCACAAGTTTTCCACAACCTTTTATATCATATGCCATACATATATAATGTCCATTAGTCCATATCTTGTCCAAGTGTCCATGGTAACAAGTCCTTAACAACACCTTTAATCACAAACTTTCTTAAGTAACTTTTAGTTAACTATTTTATATCATACTTTTTATACATAACTAACAAGTGTACAATATTTATTTTTCTATCACAACATGATATTATCAATTATATAACATGTGTAAAAGTATACAACACCATGATTATAAGTACAAGTCCATTTTTCATGTTTAAAAGTTTCCTAATGGTGATTTATCTATACAAAATTATATAGAGCATGAACAGTAAATAAATATGTTAAGTTAGGGTTCTTAGGAGACCTTAATAAAGATGAGTAAGGATGATACACAAGCTAGACCCAAGTATTTATCAAGAAAATACTTCCACAAACCCTAGTTTTCCATGAAAAACCCTAACTTCTTTTTTCTTGCTTTAACACTTGAAAGTCTTAAACCAACCCTTCTACACACCTAAGGACATCTTAGATATGTTGTAGGAATGTGTGTAAATATTGTAAGTAAAATTTTGTATGGATTGGTATGTTTTTTGGGTGAGCCGTGGCCTAAAGGAGGACAAAGGAGTATATGTTTTGATTTTTACCAAAGAAATGATAAGTGTGTGTGTATACTTGCACTAACTAGAGTATTTTATATCAAGGGCTAGTCAAAAAGTGTATAGGAGGTCTTTGGATAAGATGAGTGAAATATGGAGAGTCTTTGGTCAATGTTGCATGAATTAGACATAAACCTTTATGAGTTGGTGAAATACATAAGACTAAGTTGAAACTTTAGATATTTCTTTGTTATCCTAGCATCATAACCGGCCATATATGCATGTAGGTAATAATATTGAGTAATTTTTTTTGGGTATTGGGTATAAAAGTGGGTATTTGTTGAAGCGTAGAAAAGTTTTGGTGCTTCCTGGGGGGGGGGGTTTATGCCTAAATGAAATTATAGCCGAAACGTAAAAGCTTTACGTAACCACTAAAAATAAAATAAAAAAATTAATTATTATTTTCGAAAAATAATATAATGCTTGCTTGATGTAAACTTTAATTTGTTTGGTGTCCGATTACGTTAAATGATAATTTATAGCTTACGCGATTTAACTATATAATAAGAGTTAAAAGTAAACGCGTACGAGACTAAAATAAATAGTGAAATAAATAGCTTCGTAAATGACCTGAAAATACGAAATGTTACAGTCTCCTCCGGTTAGAAGAGCCTTGTCCTCAAGGCTCAAGTTGCGACACTTGACGAAGGTACGGGTTCAGTGAACAGATGCGGATATTTCTTCCGAAACTGATCTTCACGTTCCCAGGTATACTCAGCTCCTTGCCGAGAGTTCCAACGAACCTTGACTAATGGGATTCTTCTTCGCTTTATCCTTTTTCACATCTCGATCCACCAAGTCTCAATATGGGACTATTCGACAAAAAGCAGATTTTCATCTATCTCGATCTCTTCCAAAGGCACTTGAACATCTGGCTCAGCCAAGCACTTCTTGAGGTTTGACACATGAAACGTGTCATGGACACAGCTCAGCTCCTGGGGTAACTTCAGTCGATAAGCTACCGGTCCAACACACTCTACTATTTCAAACGGTCCCACATACCGTGGTGCCAGCTTTCCTTTCTTACCAAATCGTACCACTCCCTTCCATGGAGATACCTTAAGTAACACTCGGTCTCCAACTTTGAATTCAAGAGGCTTACGCCTCTTATCAGCATAGCTTTTCTGGCGACTCCTTGCCGTTTTCAACCTTTCCTTAATCTGAAAAATCTTTTCTGTCGTTTCTTGCACAAGTTCTGGTCCAATAAGCTGACTTTCTCCAACTTCAGTCCATATCACAGGGGATCTACATTTCCGCCCGTACAGAGCCTCGAATGGTGCGCACTTAATGCTCGTGTGGTAACTGTTATTATAAGAAAACTCAACCAACGGGAGATGAGTATCCCAACTGCCACCAAAATCCATAACACAAGCTCGTAGCATATCTTCCAGTGTCTGAATAGTACGCTCACTCTGACCATCGGTCTTAGGGTGGTAAGCCGTACTCATATGTAGTTTTGTACCCAACGCCTCCTGAAGAGCTTGCCATAAGTGTGACGCGAATCGACCATCACGGTCTGAAATGATTGACACCGGCACACCATGTCTTGCTACGATCTCGTTGATATAAATTCTTGCCAGCTTCTCCGTTTTGTAATCTTCACGAATAGGTAGGAAGTGAGCCGACTTGGTCAATCTATCCACAATGACCCAAATCGCATCATACCCACTGCTGCTTCTAGGCAACTTTGTGACTAAGTCCATTGTTATCTTCTCCCATTTCCACTCAGGGATTTCTGGTTGCTGAAGTAATCATGAGGGTTTTTGATGTTCGGCTTTAATCTTAGAGCACGTAAGACACCTGCTAACGACTCAGAGCAATATGTCTCATCTCATAACCATGCCACAAATACAAGTCTCTCAATCGTGGTACATCATATCCGCACTGGATGTATTGAAATATCTAGAAGTATGACTTCATCCGTTTGATCATTTCCTTACACCACCAACTGTATGGAATCAAGATACGATGAAGAAGTAAATTCCAGCCATCATCTCGTCGCTCAAAAGTGTGTTTCTAATCCTCTAGCCATTCAGCTGGATCTTGGGGGGGGGGGGGGGGGGGGGGGGGGGGGGGGTGGGGGGGGGTATCCTTGGAAGCTTCGCCCTGTGCTTCCAAAATCTTAGTCTTAAGTCCAGAATGAATAGTAATACTCATAGCACGTACTCGCCTTGGCTTGAGCCTTTCTTTTCTACTCAAGGCATCTGCCACCACATTTGCCTTGCCCGGGTGGTATTTGATCTCACATTCGTAGTCACTGAGCAGCTTGATCCACCGCTTTTGGCGCATATTCAAATCTTTCTGGTCGAATATGTACTGGAGACTCTTGTGGTCAGTGTAGATAACACTTTTGTCCCATAAAGATAATGTCTCCAAGATTTTAAGGCTGAAGCACCACCGCACCCAATTCCCTGGTCATGGGTGGTATAATTTTTTTTTTTTTTTTTCTCATGCGTCTTCAACGTCTTGACGCATACTCTAATCACTTTTGCCCCGCTGCATCAGCACTAACCCCCGCGGTGGCACCCAAAACCTTGTTTCGATGCATCACAATAGACCACAAAGTCATCTGGTCCATCGAGGAGTGCTAACACTAGAGCATTACATAGCTTTTCCTTCAGAATGCGGAAAGCTTCATCTTGCTTATCGCCCCACACGTATGTCTTATTCTTTTGAGTCAACATAGTGAAGGGGCTTAGGCGATTTGAGAAAAATTTTTTTTTTTTTTTGTCCCCCCCCCCCCCCCCCCCACCACCCCCCCCCCCCTTTCCCCAATAAATCTCCGGTAGTAACCCGCCAATCCTAAAAATGAACGGATTTTAGTTGACGATTCAGGAATCTTCCAGTTCTTGACTGATTTAACCTTGCTAGGATCCACGTGGATACCGTCACGGTTGACCACATGTCCTAGGAACTGGACTTCTTTTAACCAAAATACCACTTTGAAAAATTTGACATATAACTTCATCTTGAGTAAGTCTAAAATCTATCTTCAGTGGACTTCGTGTTCTTCTTTTCTGACTTTGAGTAATTAAGATGTCGTCAATGAACACAATTACAAATTTGTCCAAATATGGTTTGCAGACGCGGTTCATTAAGTCCATAAATATTGCTGGTGCGTTTGTCAGCCCAAATGGCATAACTGTGAACTCAAAATGCCCATATCGGGTTCTAAACGCGGTTTTCGGTATATCTTCTTCTCGAACTCTTAACTGATGATATCCTGAACGAAGATCTATCTTGGAGAAACAACACGCACCTTGTAATTGATCAAACAAGTCGTCAATTCTGGGGAGAGGATAGCGGTTTTTTATAGTCAACTTATTTAATTCCCTATAGTCAATACACATTCTCATCGCACCGTCTTTCTTCTTGACAAAAAGCACGGGTGCTCCCCATGGTGAATGACTGGGTCGAATGAAACCCTTCTCTTGAAGCTCCTTTAGCTGGTTCGACAACTCTAACATCTCTGACGGAGCTAATCGGTATGGTGATTTAACAACTGGCGACGCGCCTGGAATCAGATCGATGCGGAATTCTATCTCACGCACAAGAGGTAAACCTGACAGATCATCTGGAAATACCTCAGGGAAGTCTCGGAACAACCGACTGTCCATCAAGCTATCTTTACATCAGCCTTGATACATGCCAAGTGCTCCATGATACCTTTTTTCGCCCTCGCTTTGTACTTCAAGAATCTCACCGTTTGGAAGAGGAATACGGACAATCTTTTCATAACAATCTATGACACCTCGGTGGTATGACAACCAATCCATGCCAACAATGACATCGAAACTTCCTAGTCGGGTCGGGAGTAGGTCAATTTTGAACACGTGATTAAAGCAAGACTAAGGTGCAACCATGTAAAACAGTATTGGTACTAACAACCTTCCCATCAGCTAACTCTACTTCATAACTAGTTTTTTAAAGCGGTGGGGCAATATCCAATAAAAGGTGAAACGCAGAAAGATACAAAAGCTCTTCTCACACCAAATCAAAGAGGATACATGCGTAGTGATCATTAAGAAGAAACGTACCTGTGACCACATTTGGATTTTGCTGCGGATTTTCAACCACCACGTAAGCTCTCGCACGAGCTCCCTCATTCTGCTGGTTCCTTCCTTTTGGACACTTGTCCTTGAAATGTCCTTTTTCACCACATCCATAACAAGTCACATCCTGAAGAGGGGTAACTCCTGCACCTGGAACCCTAACTCTCATGTGGATTCTATGACAAGCAAATTAAGTATAAAAATAAACACATGAAAAATAATATGGAGAAGGGTTTTAAAATGCTTACAATTAACGAGTTCATGCAAAAGAAAAAAATATAAAGATATTGATTCCTTCTTGTTTCCCTTTTCTTATCCAAAACCAACAAAACCTCAAAATAATAAACCCTTAGTTTCTTGATTGACTGAAATCCTCAAATAACTTTAATCTGGAACCCCTTCTTGTTTTATCTTCATTTAAATCCAAAATATAGATCAAGATTTTTTTAATGATACTTTTTGTAGAGGTGATTGTAGGATAGTTGTAAAGATGTTTAGGAGTAATAAGTAAAAATCTTTGTGATGGTTATATGGTTGTATTATTTAGTTAAATTATAGTGAAGTTACATCTTTAAATAGAAAGGTAAGGTGAAAAGCGTATTATTTTAACAAAAGTTCGGCTATGGCGCGGGAAACATCAGAATCTATAGAAATAAACGAAATTTCAAGCTCCCAGAGTGTTTAATAGAATTATAAATCACTTATAATACTTAAACGGATAAAATTTTTAACACGACACGCGAAATAACTATAACAGATATTTTCACTAAATCGGGTAGAAAGGCGAAACACAAAATTTCATTTGAAAGTTCCAAAAATGGACGCTCCCAGGTGACACATTACGCGGAAATAAGGTAATAGTCATTTTCCAAAAGAATGAAGGGTTATGAGGTGACATGTTAAAGTCGTGATTAATTTACTTGGCATGTTTCCATGCGACGGATTAACTGACGACATATACATTTCAGAAATACGAGGCGAATGATCAATCTTGGAGTCGAATAGCAAAATAGCCAGCGGGATAAAAAAAACTATACCGTGTTTTGATATCATCAATGGAGAACAAAGTAAAGGCACGAGAAATTTTTTTTGGAGGTAATAATATAACTTACAATGTCATATAAGAGCTTTGGTATTCATATAAACAACCTTTATATAAAAATATAGAGGCATCCTACAAAGGTAGACATAAATGATCAAAAATAGTCAACACTTATATAAATCACCTTTATATAAATAGGTAGTGGTAATACCGAGGTACGCGTAAGAGATCGAAAAGAAAGTAGCTCATATATAAAGGTATTCTCGTATAATACTAGTATTGAGGCTCAAGGGAGCAAATGAGAAACCAGGAAGTACGCAATAATCAGAGTGGTCAATATTTATATAGCTAACCGATATAAATGAATAGTCATACGCTAGAGGATAGACGTAAGGAATCGAAGTTAAACCAAGTATTATATATAAACTATATAATACAATAATGATAATCAAACGAGTAAGTAAGGATCAGGGAATACGCGCGCGGATATCGGATAAGCGATGAAGGATTCTGTATTTTGAAAATGAAAGAAAAGAAAGTCTTTAAAAATTTTGGTTATAGACTAGGTTTTGAAAATGACTCAGTTCCCTATAACCTTGGCTCTTGATACCAATCTGTAACACCCCCAAAAT
This sequence comes from Tanacetum coccineum, assembly GCA_026074375.1. Classification (NCBI taxonomy): domain Eukaryota; kingdom Viridiplantae; phylum Streptophyta; class Magnoliopsida; order Asterales; family Asteraceae; genus Tanacetum; species Tanacetum coccineum. The sequence continues at coordinate 406 of BQNB010086423.1, read as the reverse complement.
CTGGTAGCAGCAGAATGGTAACAATGGGGTGCTACGTTATAGTACAACAATCAAGATATAAGAAACGACTTCAAAAGAGACGTTTAGATAAAGTTTCATTCGATGCATTATAAAATATCAGAGTTTTCAGTTATGGTCCCAATATATTAAAAGAGTCATAAACATACTACATATATTCTTTTAAACAAAAGCTTCATAATCCCAAAAGATTACATAAGTTTTTAAAGACAAAAGTTGCATCGAATTTAATTAAACACAGAATCCATCTTCATTGATATCCGTCATGACTCCCATCCAAGCTTATACCTTATGTAGGATCGTTTAATTCATAACACGGTGATGATTCTTGTGATTGAGCTAGTTTCTAGAGAGAGAAACACATGAGAGAGATTTTCTAGAGAGAGAG
>BQNB010086422.1:2474-28194 GCA_026074375.1 Tanacetum coccineum | reverse complement strand
CTCTCAAAGCTTGGGATACAACCTTAAAGCTGGGGATACAACCATCAGCCTATAATTTTTACAATTCTCAAAGCATTAAGTACTCCTCATGAAGCTTCTAATTTAATGAAAAAGACTCAATCTTTATATATAATAGATTTAAGTGAGTCTAACGTTCATCTTTTGAAAATGGCATTTCAATAGGCATATTTATCACGTCCCATCCCGTCTCACTCAATCAACACCGGGCCATACCGTCTTTCCACATTTTGAAAACCACTTTTACAACTCGCCCATGTGTTTTTAAGTATTTTGCCCTCTATTTTGAAAACCACTTGTTCGTATATTTTATCTTCTGCGGTGACTTTCTTGTTTTCTTTCTTATTTGTATTTTTGCATGTGTCCACTACTTGTGCAATTTTATTAGTTGCGAGTTGATTTAGATATTTATACGAACACTTTACTTACGCAGCTATTTATAAACCATAGTTACTAAAAAAAATAACTGAGTATCACGTATTCAATCATGATTGGGTTACATGATTTACCTTTGTCGCTAATTGTGACTAGTTCGTTTGGGCCGCCAAAAGTTCGTTTCACTCGGAATAAAACTAACATGCCAAAAGGAAATAAAAAGAATAAAAATAAATATATATTGGAGGAGAAACTGACTGATCGAGTCTTAAAACTAGCAGTTCGTATATGTAGGTTCTTTAGGGAGCAATTCTATATTTCTTTAATAGTATCAAAATATCATATTTTTTCAAATGTGTATCAGATTTATTTTACATTATGCATTATTCCTTTGTAAGTTAAATATATATAATGTTTGAAGATCCATATTAGATAAATACTACCTATGAAATTATCCTTTTTATTTCTTTTAAGTGAGTAACAATGGCAATTAGGTAGCAAATTTTATTACTATCAAACAGCACTTTATGAAATAAAGTGTCCTAATATAAATTTGGGTGAGGCAAAATTTTCGGATAAGATATGTGTGTGGACCTTCTTTGCTCAAGTTAATTTCCTTTTCTCTTTCAACAACGGGTTAGAAATAAATAAGATACTAGTGGCTAATTTACTGATTTTCACGTACCTCAACCATTTATGGGTGAGACATAAATAAGATGCTGGTGGCTTATTTACTGATTTTCACCGTACCTCAACCATTTATGGGTGAGACATAAATAAGATGCTGGTGGCTTATTTACTGATTTTCACCGTACCTCACATAATGGTGAGGGTGGAGTGATGGTGGTCATTATAGTAGACTGTTCCCCACTGATTTTCTCACATTTTGCACTCATTCTTTTCTGTTTAAAATCAGTCCATACATCACCTACAATCCTTTGATCATTTAATATTAAGCTTTTGTTTTCAAGTGATTCAAGCTTAATTTTTCAAGTGCAAAAGAATAATACTTTTTATCATCAAGTCAAGAAGTATTGTAGTTTTGTTTTTGTTATTGTGAAATTGTATCATATCTTGTAAATCATTTATGTATATTGTAAATGTGTGTATTGTAGTTGTGTGTAATAGGTAGATTGTGGTGATTATTAAAAGTATAGCTAGATCGTGGTGATTATAGTAAGTAGTGTTAGATTGGTGTGATTGTGGTAGTGTCTAGGTGAAGTGTAGTAAAGTTGTGAAGCATAGTAAAGTTGTAAAGTGTAGTAAAGTTGTGAAGCGCAGTGAAGTTGTGAAGTAAAGTGAAGTAGTGAAGTGAAGATAAGTTGTGAAGTTGTGAATTAAGTGAAAAGCAAGTTGTGAAGTGAAGTTCCTATGAGAATTTGTAATGACGATGTGCGGAACGTAGTGAAGTAATGCGGTTAGTATTTTAGTCCTTAAAATACAAAAGTTGTGATAGATTGGTTCTAGCTAGGATTAGAACTCGACATTTGGCTTAATGTTAAAAATCGGTGTAAGCTTAGTTGTGTATGATTTTCTCCGCCTAAAGGAAGTTTGTTGACATAGTGAAGAGAACTCTCGACTTTGGTGCTCGGGGAGTGGAGTAGGGCGAAGAGGTGCTTCGTTACCGAACCACTATAAATCCTTGTGTTATGGTTTGATCTTTCTAACTCTCATCTCTTGTCTTTCATATTATTTATTTACTTACTTGTATTGTTCATATTGTGCACATATTGAGATCACATAAAGTTGAATTTAAGTTTTTATAAACAAACTATATATCAAATTAAAAAGCGGTAAACTATCCACCCCTCCCCTTCTAGTTTTCCACATACATGACATTACTATATATGTTACTAATGTCATGAGTCTCATAAAACTAAGAGTTGCATTTTTAATGCAATTAGCGCACACCGCTCACCTCTTGCCCCATTTGTTTACAAGTAGGTAATACCTTCTGTAATAAGTGGGAGTTCAAGTATGGTCTTAGTCTTTTAGTAATTAATTGGGTAGTTAATTTCTTTAAGAATTAATTATCGAAAAATATTAAAATTAACTTTTTATGTTCTGATTAATGGTGTTATTGCAACATAAATCGTAAACAAAAGTTTGTTTTTTCTTGAAAAGACAAACCTAGTCTCCTTTCCCTATAAGAAAGAGAGAGAGAATTACTCATATCTCTTTTGCTTGCTTCACGAAACTAAGATATGATAAAATTAAAACTTTTCTTCATTATATTTAAACTCACTTTTAATCTTTCATTACCTTTTTTTAGTTTTGAAATCTTTGAAAGATAAAAGATTTTGTGTAATTAGAGAATATGTTGTCTATAGCTACCAAAATGATAACATCTTGTACTTGTCAAGACGCTTAAATGTTAATGGGAGGAAATCTCAATAAACCGCAACGAGTAAAGAAAATCACAAGCATGTCTTCTAGGTATTTTTCTTGAACTCACTTCATTCCATAAAGTGCTACACACCCTTGGGGCTAGGCAGAAAGATTGAGGAGGAATTGCATGCTAAATGTTTCAAGTTAATGAAAGCATGGATGGCTAGTCGCTCACCTACATAAGTATAACTTCATATACCCTTTTTAATACCTAAATACATTGCTACTTGTAGGCATTCTAAGAGAGTAGGAAAGTAAATAAATCAGTATTCGCTTTCTACTAGTGATGTAACACTTACAATGTTGACAAATCCAGTGGGAGCTTTGTGTTTTACTACTGGAAAGACATTCATGTAATGTTGTCGAATTCAGTGGAAGCTACAAACTTTATTTCCTTGTTAGTTACCCATATTATTTCTAGCTTGTCTTGAAATAATTCATTACTTTTCGAATATAAACAAGCATCGTTTTAAGAAAGATTGCATTTTATTTTATAAGATAATATGTTGCTTTTCTGATGTTGCTTCTTGTAAATGTTATCTATAGAATAATAGTCCACAATTCTTTATTAAACGACATAGTTCTAAATCTACTTGTAATGTATGTGTATATATATATATATATATATATATATATATATATATATATATATATATATATATATATGTATGTATGTATGTATATATGTATGTATGTATGTATATATGTATGTATGTATATATACATGTATATATATACATACATACATGTATATAATATATGACACTATTATATTGTTCATACAATCAAGCGCGTATCATGTTGTTTGTCTTCAAAATATGTTGTTGTGCCTTACACAAGTTAGAAAAATTTTAAAGTATGTCCAAGGAACAACATATAACAAAATGATTATTGGTTTTTGACCGCGAGATAAGAAAGCTAATATTTATACTATGACTTAAACACATAAAATATTTGTTGCCTTATTAAGATCTAGTGTCAAGATATAATGTAAAGCTACATCAAAAAATTGATTATTTGCTTTAGCCATTATGATCTTGGTGTAGAGAAAGTTCAATCTAAACTCAATTTTTTTTAAAGATTCAATGAACCAATTTTTAACCATTCATTTATTTATCAAATTAAAAAAAATCATTTTTATCTTTTTTTTTAAAATTAAATATCTCACAAACCGTTAATCGTTATGCAAAACAAACCATACCATCGTGACGAGAATTAAATCATATTTCTATAGAAGAGCACTTCTATATATTTTTGACGAATTTTTTTTTGATTTTTTTTCAGTTGCGTCTGAAAAATCACATGTGATTTGTATCAAAATTCACATGTGATTTTATGAAATATAAAAAATCACTTTTCATCTTTTTTTAATAATAAAATATCTTGTAAACGGTCAATCGTCAAGCGACAAAAAATACACCATCGCGACGAGTATTTTTTTATCTTTCAGTAGACGGGCACGTCGATATACTCTCAACGCACTTTTGTTTTTCGAGTTTTGCTTTAGTATTAAAATTTGCGTCTGAAAAAATAACATGTGATTTGTATGTTTGGAATCATGTGTGATTTTACACATATAAATCACATGTGATTTTTTTCATATGTAACTGAAAAAAAATCGAAATGAAGTTTGTCGAATATATATATATATAAGTGTCTCTCTGTAAAAAGATGATTAAATAATCGTCGTGATGGTATGATTCTTTTCGCTTAACGATTTATTATTTGCAAGATATGTTATTTTTTTTTAAAAAGTTAAGAGTTTTTTAATTTTAATTAAAAGATAAATAACTGGGATTGTATTGTTGGGTATTTAGATAATTATAGGTCTTGAACTTTTCCTCTATGTTTATTATACAATAATGTGAGTTTTGGTCTATATTACGTACGTATTTGGTGTATACTCGAAACTAGTTAAAAAAAACACTGTTACTATTGTTATGCGCATTCTCAATTTAGATATTTGACCTACGTTTTTTAAGTGAGCGCCAGGGCTGAGCAAAACCAACCAAAAATCAAATCGCACTGACAAATCGAGCCGAGTCGAAGCGATCGATCATTTTTTTGTTTGGTTTTCGATTTTGTATATTTATGATTTTTGGTTTCGGTTCGGTTCGGTTTGGGTTAAAACTAAGAAAATACGCCTAAACTATCTATTTGGTTCGGTTTTGCTCGCTTCGGTTCGGTTTCCGTTTTGCTCGGTTCACTTCGGTTCGATTTTTAGTTCATGTTTTTTTCAAAGTCGGTTTTCTGTTCGGTGTTTGTCGGTTCAATTCGATTTTGATCCCTGAGCGCGCACTGTATGCATATGTGTCATTTACTCGTTTTTCACGTGGCGATTATATTACCCATTTACACCAATTAATAATTTATGTACTTAATTTTTTTAAGAAAAATGTTTTCAAAAAGGTCTAAAACCTATTTCTACACGCCTTTTTCTTCCCACTAATGCCAACTCGCGACTCCTACTGTAACGAGGTTTTAAGTGTCACTTTTAGTAATAAAAAATCAACTTCTAAGACTAGGCCATGAGAACTTTTTGTGTCACTATAGGGAAAGAATTTACTCCCAATCACAATTTCAAACTACTATATATGGATGGCAGGGGGGGGGGGGGGGGGGGGGGGGGGGGGGGGGGGGGGGGGTGGGGGGGGGGTGTGGTTGTTTGGGGGGGGTGGGGGTGGGGTGTTGTGGGGGGGGGTTGGAATTGGGGGGGGTTTGGGTATTTTTTGGAAAGGTTGTGGTTGATAGTAATAAGTAGTATTAGTGTTTAAGAGTGTGATGTACAGATGCACTCTGCATCTCTATCATGTGTTTTTTGCAAACGGAAGAAAATAATCTAAAACAATTAAAAAATAAAGAAAGAAAATTTTAAAAAAATACACCCAATGGCAATACACAACAGGTTGCAAACACATGATAGAGATGCAGCGTGGCATACTTGTACAGCACTCTCTTTTTCACTATGTAAGAGTTGTAGTGATTCTAATCGGGATTTCTTTGTAACTTCTCAAAAAAATCTGGAATTAAAGAGAGAAAATGAAAACGAATTTTAAGGGCTGAATGAGATATAATTATTCAAGTGCTGATAAATAGGCCTTGTATTAACCTGTGAAGCATTTTAAGGAGAATTACATTTGCAACATGTGTATATCACTCATGGCAGAAAGCTGATAAATAGGCCTTGTTCTTAGGTATTGAAAGGAAGACATATATGTTCTTTTTACTGTGTGATGGATGAACTGTTTAAACTATTGAGTTTTAAGAGTTAGAAAATATGTGCTGCTGTGATAAATATTCAAGCTATATATCTTTGGATCCATAATGATAGTAGTTGGTATTGTAGGTTGACTACTATTTTAGGTCATTTCTCTTGCAGTGATTATTAGCTTATAAAACAACTAAACTACAAAGTTTTTAAACCACTAAACAACTTTCGAAGAACAATTAAATGATTAACTAATAAGATGTAAACACGTATACGTGAAAAGGGTAACATATGACCTTTTTCTAGAAAGGCATATCCAAATATCCTTTTTAATTCAATAGAAAAATGTTCTCTCTCTTTTTATAAAATTGCGAAATATAAATTATAATAATAAACGTGACAATAATAAAGTCATAAGAGCATTTCATACCTACTTTTGTATTCCTTATACATGAATCCATTATAAATAGGAGCTCAAACTACATATTGAGACACACCTCTCTTTTCTCCAACTATGTCTTCTACGCTAGTCCCTTTAACGTCCACATTCACTTCATTTCCATCTAAACAATTAGCCACTTCCACCAACTCACAATTCATCTCCAAGACTCGAACCAACCAAACCCTGCATGGTTTCAAAGTCTCATGCAACGCTTCACCTGAAGACAACGAAAACCAACTCATACTACCCGAAACACAAAAACTTATACTACCCAATAATGTAGACAGAAGGAACCTCCTCGTGGGGCTTGGTGGCCTGTATACGGCCGCCAGCCTTACTTCACTCCCGTCAGCATTTGCTAGTCCCATTACGTCTCCTGATATCACGAACGTATGCAAGGACTCAGCATCCGGCTTTAACACTGCTACTGCTATAAGGACAGGGAAATGCTGTCCTCCTAGCCTTGGGAAGAAGGTTAAAGAGTTTAAGTTTCCTAAAGAAAAAATAACTCGAGTCCGATGGCCCGCACATTTGGGAACGAAATCACAAGTGGATAAATACTTGAAAGCCATTGCAGCCATGAGGGCTCTCCCAGATGACCACCCGCACAGTTTCGCAAGCCAAGCTAAGATTCATTGTGCTTATTGTAACGGTGGTTATACGCAAGTCGATAGCGGTTTCCCTAATATCGATATCCAGATTCATAACTCGTGGCTCTTCTTTCCGTTCCATCGTTGGTACCTATATTTCTACGAGAGAATTCTCGGGAATTTGATCAATGATCCCACATTCGCCTTGCCTTACTGGAACTGGGACGATCCAGTTGGCGGAATGACCATTCCCGACTTTTTCTTACCAGAAAACAGCCCTGCATATGACGTTTACCGCGATGCTCGTCACAAGCCACCACTACTAGTTGATCTAGCTTTTGATGGCCGTGAGCGTGACGTTTCAAATGAAATACAAAAACAATGTAATCTTACCACTGTGTACCGTGATTTGGTGAGAAATGGAACTGATTCAAAGAGTTTCTTTGGAGGCGAATATGTCGCTGGGGATGCCCCTGTTGCAAATGGTGCCAAGTCGATTGGATCGGTCGAAGCTGGGACTCACACGGCTGTGCATAGATGGGTTGGTGACTCGACAAAGCCTAATAATGAGGACATGGGTAACTTCTACTCTGCAGGGTATGACCCTGTGTTTTACATCCATCATTCGAATGTCGACCGTATGTGGAAACTATGGAAGGATTTGGGCATTAAAGGACACAAAGAACCGAAAGATAAGGATTGGCTAGATGCATCATATGTGTTCTATGATGAGAATCAGGACCTTGTTCGTGTCTACAACAAAGACTGTGTCAAATTAGATAAGCTGAACTATGATTACTTTGTGACAAAGGGTGAGATCGCATGGCGCAAGAGTCGACCCGGAAAACGTAGCAAAGATGATAAACGCCCTAAAGTATCAATTGCAAAGGTGAAAACCGTGGAGCAACTGAGGTTCCCGGTTGGTGTAGACCCAGAGTTGAAGGTTCGTGTGAAGAGGCCAGCTGTGAACAGGACTGAAGCCGAGAAAGCGGAAGCGAACGAGATTTTGTTGATAAACGGAATAAGATTCAACAGTGACAAGTTTGTCAAGTTCGACGTGTTTGTGAATGACAATGTCGAGGATGGAAAACTTACCACGCCTTGCGATCCAGAGTACGCGGGTGGTTTTTCACAAGTTCCACACAACGATAAGATGAAAATGTTGATGACAAGTGCAGCAAGGTTCGGGTTAAATGAGATATTAGAGGACACAAAGACTGAAGGCGAAGAGTATGCATTGGTGACATTGGTCGCTAGGGCTGGGTGCGACGATCTCACGGTTGCGGACATCAAGATCGAGTTGGTTCCTATTGAGGATTAAATGTAGCAACATCTTAAGTATTGTTGTAATAAAATGTGCAGTGTCTAGACATGCACTTTTCGTGTGTACCATGTTTAGATAATCGTTGTCATGAGGCATGATCTCCGCTTCGATTTTGTAATAATATTGGTTTTACCAAGTCGCGTATTATCATTCATGTTCCAAATGACTTTTATTTTAAGATTTTATAATGAACCATACTCATTGCTAAAAATGCTGCAGAATAAAAGTAGTTTGGTATTTTTGAGAAAAACACAACCCAAATAAACTAGCAAAAAGATAAAGCAATACCACATGAGATCCAATGCCCAAATGGGTGATATGGATTTCGATTATTGTGATACAAATATGTCCTTATCTTTGTACAGCTGGACTTGAGCGTAAAATGAAATAGGGTTTTTTTTCATTTCATTTTCATCTTCTCCTAAGAATTAATTCTTTTTTTTTTCTTTTTGCAAAAGATTATTGTATAAAAAATGAATCACAAAAAATCTAATAGATGAAACAAGACAGACGGATGTAAGATTACATCCTACATTACAATGGCTTGAAACTAAATATATTAACGTGACTATTTCTTTATTATTTAATAATAAAATGTCAAAAAAGATTTAAATAGTGGTGGAAGGCAAAATGACAACAAACTGCGCCGCTAACCTTTTTTGAATTGCAAAACCAATACGTTTAAAAACCACATTCGTAGATCTAAGTGTCATAACATTGCTGTGCATAACCCATTAAACTCGGCTAAGTAGCTCTACCGCCTCCGGTGCAAGAAAGCTAAAGAAAATGTTTACTTGTTAAAGTGACTAAACATGCATAACAAAAATATGACCATATGTAAATGTTTACTTGCTAAATATGTTAATTAACATGCATTTTCTTTTTCTCGGTAACAAAATTAATCTTTAAGACATTTATGCGTATGCAAAAATCAACATCGTATTTGGTTAAAGATTTATTACAAATATTTAAAAAAGATATTTTGAAGATATTTATGATTTTTGAAAGTTTGTTTTTGTTTTGATTTGCCTAGAAATAAACGTGAATGGATGAGTGGTGGTGTTGATGGCCTATCACGATAAGTTGATAACTAATGATGGGTGGTGGTGACGAGGAAAATGGGTATACGATTAATAGAAAGCATGGGTTATACTATATGTTCTGTCATTTTCAATTGGACTCTTGTTTAAATGGGTCATCGAGTGTGATTTGATCATTATGTGAATGTTGCAACATATATCTCTGTAAATATTTTAACACCCCAATCTCTGTTCTAGCTTTCTAGCGCTTATTAACGCAAATATATTGCGTTAAAAAAATAGCATTTTCAAGACGGCAGCAGGTTTCTTTACACTGTGGGTGGGGACAAAAATGATGAGTAAATAAGAGAAAAGGAAAAAAAAGTTGATTTTTTATATCAACTTTCCGAGTAAAAATGAAATGAAAAAAAAAACATTGTGTTCCAAGTTGAAAAGAAAATCTTGACAAATATTATACTCCCTCCGTCCCAATTTATTAGTCCACTTTTGACTTTTTGAAGTCTTTATGTTTCAACTTTGACCAAAGATATTTTTGTTTGTGTTATATAATACTTGATGAAAATTATACCTAATGAAAATACATTTAAAACTCAATTCATTCATATATTTTGCATCAAGTATTATATAACACAAAAATAACTAATTAAGGTCAAAGTTTATAAAGAAAGAATTCAAAAAGTCAAAAGTGGACTAATAAATTGGGACGCGACTTATCGGGTTACCGGTTTAACCGGTTCGACCACCAAATCAACTCGGTTTTCAAAATTTTTTTTTGCAATAAAACAATAAAAATGTATGTATAAATTATGAATATTCCATATGCTGAGCATAAAAACCATTAACTAACAAATATAATATGTAAAAAAAAATTATGTCGCAAATATATAAAATTAACTTACATTATTTGCGAAAAACATGAAAAAACAAAACCCGGCCCGGTCTCGAGAACGGGGTTGACCAGGTCACCTTCAAAATACCCGCGGGTCTAACCGGGTTTCGAAAATATAAAACCCGGTTTAATTTGACTCAATTTTCCGACCGAAACCGGTTGAACCTGTCGGGTCAAGCCGGGTTTCAAAACATTACTTTTGTCTTTAGAAAAAACCTGTGAACACAATAAATCAGTTATCTTTCAATTCATTTTCTTTTTTTATAAAAAATAATTCGTAAACGGAGCGTTAGTCTTTATATTCATATTCATGCTAGTTTCATCTTAATTTTTGGAAGTGCATATGTATACATAATTTTAGATTAAGAGTAATCCGACCGAACCGTTTGATCGGTCTCCACCCGACCTGACCGAACCCCTTGTCACACCCCGCCAAGGCGGAAACACGAGGCGTAACGTCATGGATATCATCACAACACAATGGTGTCAACAATAGAGAAACACTAAATGCACAACTAAGTAATAAAGACACAATGTGTCATGACAATACCGAAAACCAAAAGAACGACATCTTGTATTAATGAAAGAGGGTCTCACCAATACAAGAACAATATCTCACGATCCTAATAGAATCAAATAACATTCAACAAAATCCATGCAATAAACATAAACAAACTCAGGAGCGAACTCCAATGCAATCCTAGCAGTCGCTCTAGCCACTTCTCTTAACCTCAATATTCTCATGAAGCTCACCTGAAAATGATGCTTAAAAACGTCAACACAACGGTTGGTGAGAGTCATAGGTTTAAGACACACATTATAAACCTTTCAAACCAATTACTGTGATTATCAAAACAATATAGGACAATTATGCAACATATGAACTTATGCTAACATGCAAACCAAATCACCATATCAAACCAACCATACATATACTAGGTAGGCGTACCCCTCTGATCCCACATACGTCACTTACGCACCTAAAAGTCTACCAGCTGAAGCTTATATTTAGGCCTGGACCCATACCAATTCACTGAGTTGATCAATCTCAAATTAACGATCCGTGAGATGATCAGCCCCACTATTAATGATCCTCAACACAACACAATATCATGCAACAACAAGCCATATGCAGTCACATAATGTCCACATGCAATCAAAACACATAATCACAGCAATTCAAAACATTTCCAAAACACTTAGCATCATTCCCAACCCAATTTAAAACATAAAAAAAGGGACTATGAAACTCACCTATCTTGCTTCCCAAAAGAATCTAACAAAAGCTTCACAAACACTTCACGCAAAAAAAAGAATCAAACAAAAAAAAAAAAGAACAAAAAAAAAAAAAAAAAGTTGTGTGTTTCTCGATCTAGGAGGACAATTAAGCACACAATAAGCTACCATCAATTAGGCATTCAACCCAATATGATGTAACCTCAACTATGATGGATATCTAAGCTATCTACCATAGTTCTATACTTGATTTAACCCTTTTTCAACTCCTACATATGCCATTTATACTTCAATGCTATTCTTTAAATTTTTTAGTTTTGAGCAGAATTTTATACTTACTTACACGTCCTAAACGTACCACTTAAACACTTCTATAATTCAAACCAAAATTCACCATGCTACATATATGTCCTATAAACCTCTCATAGCTCTCCCAAAGCCATTACCCTTTTACAAATACCCTCTAGAAATTCATTAATCCAAAGTGTCCAAAATTCGTCTAGAATCTGACCCCCTAAAAGTATGGCACTAGCTGACCACTTTAGACCTCATTACATACTTAGCAAAACTTCAGGGGTCATCACACATTATAAACTAATTTCTACGTGATTCTTAGCCTCTAACTAGATGTCTAAGTATTTTTAGAAAAATCAAAACCAAAACTGAAATTCGTCACTGTTTTACACACTGATTTTATAAAGACCTTTTGACCCACTTCCCGACCATTAAAACTCACAAGACAAATTTTTCTGGAAAGTAGACTCTCTGAGGTTATCTCCAGTATGCTACAAAACTGCCTAAAATTCTGCAGTGAATTAAACAACTAATTCGGGCGATTTAGACCCTAACGCATGATCAAATCTCGTAACCAATTAAACTAATGATCAAAAAATTATTATAACATTATAAACTTCCAGAAAAATCAAAGCCCTAATTTATAAACCCTAATCCATCAATTTTAAATTACATTAATTGAAAATTAAATAACTAGAATTAACAAAGATTAGAAAATACCTTAAAAGAAAACCCTAATTTTTTTTTTCTTCTTCTTTTCTTCTTGTGGTCGACCGAACCTTTAATAGGGAGGTTTAGGGATTTTTATTTTGTATTTATAGGCCTCACTATAAGTCATAGATAATCCCTAATTAGTATTTGTCTCTAATTAAAACTCTTTTTTTTTCTTTTCCCAAAACCGGCCGTTTGGCCCTTTATGTAATTTTTTTATTAATTATATAATTACTTGTATTTCCTAAAATTTTTATAAAAACCTTAACTAATTCGACTATACCTTTTTACATAAACGAAATTCACTAGGCTTTTAAAAATAACTTTTTAACTTTTCATTTTCAACCTAACTTTCTTAAAATATAATTTTTTTTATTCTTAACTTACCACTTAAAATCTACACCTATCTTAGATTACTAACACAAAAATGCATATACGTAAAAATAATTACACATTTATCACAGAAACGCTCAAATCTCAATAATCATTTTCTTGTCACTCAAAAGTGAACTAAATGAACTCAACCAATTTCATCACCATTCCAATCTCATTGAGATGATCACACTCAATAGATTGATTACCAATACCTCACATAACCACATAACTCATATAAACACACAAAATCACATACACCATATATTGCAACAGGCACATAAGTCAATACTAACGGTTTGACTAACCTGCCCAAATTATGGTTGTCACACCCCTCATTACTTGGCATTGTGACCGACCAAACTCACCCCGACCTTTTCATTTGTTTGGGCTGCAGGGTGACCAAATGAAATGGGAAGTGACAAAACCTCTTTTTTTTTTCTTGTGTGTTGGTTAAATACTTTTCATAAAGTGGAACAGAACGACATGTTTGACACAACCAACTGCTGAACGAGCTACAAGTAGTATCATCGGAAACTAATACGTTCACATGTTCAACTGCAATGATCCTACATGGTCATTATTCTTTGTTTACGCAAACAATTATGGTTCTATCATATATTCGTAAAAAATGGTGCGAAAGGTATCAGTCTGGTACTATAGTGCCGTTATCATTTCTTAATGTTTGATTGTGCTTCTATAATACAGGTGAAATTTTATTGTACATCAATTTTTAATACACATTGTATGTGAAATTTTAATTAAAAAAGTGTTCGGTCACCTGTTCGGTCGGATTACGAGTGTTTGGTCACTGTTTGGTATAAGAAAGAGAAAACTGATGTGACGCTGATGTGGCGGTCACACTGTTTGGTCGGATTACTCTTAGCCTTACAAGTTAGATCTTTTTTTGTACTATAAATTTAGAGAAGTCTCTATCACTGGTAGTGACCGCAACAATTTGATTAGTTAAGTAAACGGTAAACATTATTTATAAATAAGGCAAATGACACAAAAAAGTACCTAACTTAAATATCATTTTCAATTAAGGTAGCGCACTTTTTTTTTTGCATAAAAAGGCACTCAACTTATATTTTTGGCTAATTTGGGTATTTTCGTTAAATATTTAACGATTATCCGTTAAGTTTTACATTTCTAGTTCACCGGCCACTACCACCACCACCAATCATCTTCGCCACCACTAAGACTCCCCACCATCATCACTACCAAGCACCGCCTCCGCCAACAATCCCACCCGTATTTAAAGGTTTGTAACATTCTGATGTGTCGATAGCTTTGTTTGATAGCTTTGTTTGTAGAATATGGGCCTTTATACAATAACAAGATAAACAATAACGTCTTGAAAGAAGCTTTAAGTTATCTAAATGATAACTTTTGGCCTTATATATATTGTTGATCAACGATTAAACTACTGAATGGATGAGATTTTTTATGCTTAAGTTATACCCAGTGATCATTTCTCTCTGACTATGCGTGACTATTTCTTTGGTCACACCCATAAAACGTATGGTAAAGTGAGATTTGAATCTGAATAGAGGTCGAGGAACATTTAACCACATTCATAATTGCACAAACAATAACAAACATTTAAGTCAAGTAAACAGCTCAAGACAAACAAAACAAAATGAAAAATTCGAGATAGTGATGGTGGTGGGGAGGCTTGCTGGTGGCGAAGATGATTGGTGGTGGTGGTAGTGGCCGGTGGACTTGAAATGTAAAACTTAACGGATGATCGTGAAATATTTAACAAAAATACTCAAATTGGCCAAAAATATAAGTTGGGTGCCTTTTATGCAACAAAAAAAGTGTGATACCTTGATTGGAAATGACCTTTAAGTTGGGTATCTTTTTTTCCATTTGCCCTTTATAAATAATATACTTTATTCTTTGTCTCATTATGCATACTCTATCCAAAAAATATCATTTTGAACCATGAAACCAGCTACTAGCTGGTTATATTTGATTGTTACCGGTTTAACCGGTCATGTTGACTATTTCTTATTTCCACTTCAAATAATTATAATGCCAACTCAATAATACACATCCACCTCAGTAATTATAATGCCAACTCTTCTTTCCACTAACGGTTTTTTTATAAAAACCAACTTTTATACCGTTATCTTTGCTACCAAATTTTGTCAAACCCTAATTATGATCCATTAATCGAATCAATTCATTTTAAGGTAAATTATGGTTGGCATTGTATAGATTTAGTAATGTTTTGCCAAACCCCCAATTTTTGTTAAGTTTGTATAAAACCTTAAATTTTTTATTTGTTTTTTAACAGGTGAAAGATGGTGGTGCCGTTGCTGTTTACTGTGAACATTTATCATGATGGGGTATTTCAGGTTAACCCTTTTTAGTATGTTAATTTCGATAGTATGGTCATTGATGCTGTTAGCTTCGATGGTATGTCATTGAAGGATATTTTTGGTACCATTAGAAGGTTAGTTATTGTCAGTCCAACTAGTATGTATTACAAAATCCCTAGTGATCTACTCACTACTTTGAAATTGCTAAAAACTGATGAGGATCTTTGTTCGTTTGTGAAAGTTTGTTATGAAAACAACCTTAAGATTGAATTCTTCACATAGCACAATGGCTATGACACTATGGAAATGATTGCTGAGGAGCTCCATCCTAAGAAACATGTTAGTCATGTAGATTCAGACTCAGATGTTGAGACAAATCACCCATTAGATGATGTAGCTCATGTTGTTGAGCAATTTAAACATGAAGATGAGGGTAATGTAATCATACCTAGGATGACCATAGATGACCCATGGCTAAAAAAACTGGTAGGAAATGATACTTTTATTGGACAGACTGAGAATCCAAACCCTAACTTACAAGGTAGATTTTTATTAGAGGTTGAGGATCATAATGATGAGCAGGTAGAATTTAAGTTTAAAGCAAAAAAGAATGTGTCTTATCCTTCTTTCAATCCTGACACATCTTGTAATGAGTGCAAACCAGTGTTAGAAATAAGGTTTGAAAGCCCACAATAATTGAAGCATATGCTTGTCAATTATGGTGTGCAACATGGTTATCAATTGTGGTACATGCAGAACGACCATAATAAGCTTTTAGTGTTTTGTGATAGGGATGTTAGTAAGGTAAGTGTGCTGCTTTAAAATATAAGTAACCCAAAAAAGTTGATAATGAAGAATGTTAGAGTAGCAACTAGGGTAGTAAAAAGGGTGATGATAGGAAAGCAGTGAATGAGAAAATTAGCAAGGCTGTTAAGGAAAGATGGGATAAAAAGAAGGATTATGAGAAAAAAAGGGTCTCTAAACAAGCTAACTGTCCCTTTAGGTTGTGGGCCTCATAGATGAGTACTGAGAGATCATTCCAAATTAAGACTTTATACCTTAACCATAAGTGTTGTAGAAATTATACAATGGGTGCATTGGTTACTTATAAATGGATAGCACAACACTATGCTAGGGACATCATTCATAACCTAAATATGAGCATTAGATTCATGAAAAATGACATAAGGGGGAAATATTTGATAGATGTCAGCTTGGGTCAATGCTAGAGGGAAAAACAATGTGCATTGTTTGATAATGAAGGAGGTTTAGTAGAACACTATAGTAAGCTATGGCAGTACAACCAAGCAATTCTAGACACAAATCCAGGCTCTACATGTGAATTAGATACTGAAGTGAATGATGAGGATGGGAAACTTTACTTTAGAAGTTTTATGTTTGTTTTCATGGTGTGAAACATGGATGGCTTGAAGGTTGTAGGAAGATTATTGGTTTGGATGGTTGATTTTTTACCCATACATGCAAAGGGCAACTTTTCACCAAATTGTCCGATGGAGAATAAGTTGTGACCTAAACCTTCGACGTAGTATACCCGTGTAATCATGTTAACATATAAGATTCATAGACAAGGGTCGATCCAGAGGTCGGGGAGGATAAAAGTGAAAGTAAGTCATATTATTAGAGAGAAAAGTAGAGAGGGAAAGATGTGTGTGTTTCTAGAGAGAAAAGTGAAATCACACACACTTATGATGTTACAAATGATTATCCTCACCCTCCTAGTGAAGTCTAGGAGGGTATATATAGCCCGTGACACGCCTAACTATCTTAACTTGTCGTTTCTAGTCCTTGCGTATCTGGCTATAAGTAAACTAATGTAATTCCGTATAAGTCCTCATATTTTAAGGCTAACAATTCAGAATATTCCCGCACTGAAGATCACCGTAACCTTGAATTGCAGCAACATTATCAATCTTGAATCTAACAGTTCCCATAAACTTCCATACAAAAGTAATGAGCAGCTTCAGATTCCCGGTCATGTGCTTAGAGTAACTTGAGTCTACGTACCATAACAAATTTCGATAACCTGCCAAAAAGATAAGTAGGCTTTTGAAACCGAATTGATTTTGGTTCCGGTGGGTTAGAAGTAATTGCCTTTTCACACACTGGTTTTGTACTATCAACTAGTGCAAGTATCAAGCATTTTATCTATTGGAAAGATTCTACCAGTTGGTGTCCACCTAAAGGAATTTCTAGGTTTTGGATCCTATATGGTGACGCACTAGGTGTAGAAATTCGTACTTCCTTTGGGTATGTCTTGGTTTTCTTAGTTTTTGGTTTCTTAGGATTTGTAATGTTTGAAACCTTAGCACGGTAATTCATGTTATTAACATATTTAGAAAAACAAGCATCATGAACATAACAAATAAACATTTCTTACAATCAGCACAAACAAATTCATTACAATTATTCAACTTAGCAAGTTTGACATTTTCAATACTTGAAACAAGTTCCTTATTCGCAAAAGATGGTAAATTCCTACGATGTTCTTCTACTTTATTCTTAAAGCAAATATTCGTAGACACAAAGGAGACCCTATCATTTTGTCTTTAGACTTTGGTCCTATGGTCCTAGTAATGCATTTTACTCTTGTAGAAGGTAACACATTGGAGTTAGAATTCACTACTTTTTCCTTAATGACATATTTGTGATTAGATTCTACCTATCTTTTGATTTGATTTGAGTTCAAGGCACATATTCTACTTCCTTGAAATGCTTATCTTGATCAGCTATAGAGCTAGTAGCAAACGCTTGTTCTAATAAGTCCTGAAGTCTATTTGCATGTTCCCTAACATGATCTAGATAAAAGTGATGAGTCGAATTGTTTCTATGTGAAGAATGCTTCTCAGCTTGTTTTTTTGTGTTGTTCTATAGTCGATTCTATACATTCCAGGAGCAATCACATTGGTGTTTTTGATAGCTTTTTCAGTTTGCTTAGGTAAAGTTTGTGTAGTGACTCATTTTTACAAAACTTTTTCTGCAACAACTTAGGGTGCAAACCTTGATTTTGGAATAGAAGAAGAAACAACAGGTTTTGGAGAAGGAGGTTTTCCAGATATTGAAGCTTTTGCAAAATTAGTGTTCACATTCTTTCCTTTTATTATCTTTTTCAGTTCATCATAAACAAACATTTAATCATGCAATTGTGCCATTAAATCAGCTTTTTACACAGTCTTACCGTTCAATTGAGCAATCAAAGAATTGGTCTAAAATTTTTTCTGAGCTCGTGTTTTCTTTATTGAATCATAAAGTTCCTTGTAAGTTTGTTTCAAATCTTCATTTTCTTTAAGTAAGGTAGCCACACTGTGTTCAAGCTCAATATTTATCGTTTCAATTTCATCAATATCCTTTTTCACAATGGCAACATCACTTGAGTTCTTCAAAAATCTTTCACAAATCCTCGATGTCAAAGACTGGTTTTGCAACTGAAGTTCAAGAGAAATGCTATGTTTTTCTAGCTTGTCAATTTTTTTTTGTAAAAGTGCAAGTCTATTTGAAAGATCTACTTTGACATTAGCTGCCTATTTTGATATCTCAGAAATTGTCCTTTGAAGAACAATATTTTCAAATTCATGATTTGGATTTATGAACTCAGATGAATTGTTTTCATAGATATTATCAAATGTATGCAAGATAGTGAACATAATATCAGAAAACATGACTGCTTCTAAGAGACGATCATTTTCTTTTCCTAAAAATTTAACCTTTTCAAGTGATTCATCAGCTTCCTTCTCAAGAGATTTGTAGTCTCTTAAAAATTCAGTTGCTTGTTTCACAAAATCTTTTTCAAAGTGAAGCATTCTAGCGTCGATGTTGTTGAAAATAGAAACAACATCTTTTCTAAAGCTTCTTTAACTTGAAGATGAATTGAAGAGTTCCAATATGTAGCAGTCAAAGCCGTTTTTGATTCGAGAGTGTGTTTCAAAGTGACAAGTTGTTTTTAACAGTAGTGAGAAATCCTCTTGCAATACTCTTTTTAAGAGTATCACTTGAGGATTCTTTATCCAGATTGAAAACGTTTTGTGATTTAACTGCTAAAACTAGTTTTGAAAGAGTTTTGGAAACTGTGGTCTTGTCAAAAAAGAATGATTGTTCTCTTAACTTAACCTTTTGTGGAATAAAAACCTCAGAAAGTTTGTTCAGCTTTGAATAATCAACAATTTTTATTTCACGTTCAAGTTGTTTAATTTTTTGATCGGCTCTCATAAACAAATCTTAAAGTTTCCTCATAATCATATATAGAAAGAGGTTCATGATCTTTGGAAAGAACTTTACCATCATATAGCACACTTTGTGTTCTTTAAGCTTCTTTCAAGAGCAAGGTATTTTGATAACCAAGGGCTATTTTATGTTTTGTGTGATAAAAAGAGTTTGGTTTAGTTTAGTTTGAATATAAATGATGTTATTCAACTCTTTTATCTTGTGTTATGCAATGATTTGTTCAAGAAGTTCATCCTTACATTTTGAAAACTTTGCTTTCAACTTATCCCAAACATTTTCAAGTTTAGAATAAGATAACTCTTGTTTTCAAAGCTGGTTTTTAAGTTCAGAAATTTATGCATAAAGAGATTTAATCGTTTTCTCAAAACTTCTTGTCAGATCATCAAGCTTTTTAGTTAAACGATTTTTATCATAGAAAAAGTATTTCGATAACTAGTTTCAAGTTCATTATATTTTTGCACGTTGTTTTCAAAAAAAAATTATTGTGCCTTGTATTGTTCAAGCTCAGTGGTTAATCTCTCGATTTTAACCTTATCATTATGATTAACCATAACATGTTTATCAAAGTCAACATTGAAATTATGAAGGAGAGATTCAAATTAAGCTTTTGTTTCCTCATCATTAACAGCATGCTGCTCACCGTCGTCTCCATCAAAGTCCATATCTAGAGTTTCAGATGAATATTGTTATTATTCTGGTTCTCTACAGATGTAGCTTGAGTAGATTCAGGTAGCTCAGGATGCTACTCTTCATGAGTAAACAAATTGTATATCATATTATCATAACAATGATCGAAGTTGGGTACCTTAGAGATTCCATTTGTGTCATACACCAGAGTAGTGTTCGTGTTTGGTGAAGCTGGCTGAAGCTTGGTCATAAAGAGATAGTTAGCAGTGAGTTCCCCTTCTTCATGTTTTTCATCAGATGCATATGAGAGGAAGTCATGTTGTTCAACAATGAGTGAAATGACTACCTCTTCTTGTTGAACTAGCATCAACCTTTCTGTGTAATATGTAGAATCTTTAACCCTTGTTCTATTTGTATAGTTCCTTGCATAATGATATGTAGTTATAACACCAAATCTTATTTGCATTCTTCCCATTACCATTATTCCCAATCAATGGAGCTGCAACATTTCCCTGTTGATACCTACTAATCTGATTCCCATTTGCCTTGCATTGTTACCAACCACCTGATTTCCAACATTCTATGTCTGCCTATTCCCCTGACTTCCTTGATTAACTGCAACAATATGCATCTGTCTACCCTGATTCATGTTCGTCAGTTGTGAAATCTACTTGTTTCTAGTATTTGATGAGATCCTCTAGTTGTTGTTAGTAGGAGTGGAATAGTATCTTGTGAAAGCTATAGACATTAAAGCAAAAGAAGTTTGTGTTGCTTGCTTGCTTGCATGGGATCATTGACATCAATAACAATGTTAAAAGGAAATGGTTGTTATTGAACAATGTTGTTGTTGTTAGGTAATGGTTGTTGCACAATGATATTGTTTAGAGGTAATGGTTGTATTGGTGCATAATCTGGTGAAGGGTATATTTGTGGTGGTGTATTAGCAAGTTAAACATATGGAGCTGTTGGTGGAGTCTTGGAGTAAAGAGCTAATGGATCATAAGATTTAGCTATCCTTGTTGCGTAAATCTCATTAGCCTCCAACTGATTCTGCTTCAAATAGTCATATATATTGTTATAGTCTATAGTGTACAAATCCATTACCTGCTTAACACGAGTGACGAAGTGTGTCCATTCATGTTGAAGATCATTAGGAAACTTGAGGTTTGTATGAATTGTTTTTTGTGTAAGCTTGTTTATGTCCAAGTCGTTGATCAACTCAAAGAATCTTTTGAATTATGACCCTATGGTTTCACCCTCAGTTTATGTAAACTTCTCAAGTTCATCCAAAAGTATGATACTTTTCTCCTGAATTCCAATTTCAATACCTTTCTTCAACCTCTGAATTCATTTTTGCATTTCATGTGTAGTGTGAAAACTATCCACAACAACACAAACATCAGCTGTCAAACCTAAGAGTAGAATGTGCATTTCTTGATCATCAGCCTCAACCTGATTTTGTTCAGTTTCACTAAGATTAGTGTCATTCTGAAATCTGTAGGTGTTAGGTACAGGTGGTGTAGCATTTTCATCACCGAGTTCAAGGATTTGTTTGTATTGGTATGTTCCTTTCAGAATGGATTTAGTAAGAAGTTCCCCGTTTGGTTTGCTCTTACAGTAACTCTATTAAAGACTCACTAGAGCTCTCTTTTATTAACCTTTAGTAACTATGTCACTAGCCCATAAAATGTATTTTATATCTTATAAACACTACCTAATGTGATGCCCCTGACCAGTTTGATGCCCTGGGCCATCACTTAGACTGGCCATAGCCAGGGTTGGACCTGATATCTTTTCTTATTGTGTCATGTTTCCCAACACTTATGACAATGCATAACTCTACCCACCCTAGTAACTGCATGGTCTTCATCTTCTGTTGGATGTCTAACTCTCTTTTTTCTTGGCCTTTTAGACATCTTTCTCTCAACAGGAGGTAATGGTGGTGGTTGACTAGTTGGTTTCTAAAACTTTAGCCCATAAACAGGTTTGATTAGAAACTGATAGGCTTCATACCACTTACTTTGAGAATACCATTCATCAACTCCAAAATTTGGATTCATCTTCATGTGTATATACCGAGCCATGGCATAAATACAAGGTATCCCACTTAACTACCACATCTTGCAAACACATTTCATTTGGTGTAGGTTAACACCAAAAGACTGATTTCCCCTCCTTACTCTACCTCTCTATAACCACTTGGAAAAACTAATCAATGCATGTGTGAAACAGTAAGCGTGTTAAGTTTAATCATATATATCAAAAGTAAATAAAGGTCAAAGTGATATCATATACCTCTGACTATTTTTGTTGTATTCCATCTGTCTTCTAACCGATGGTGTGATTGAGTCCTTATTGACAAAAGCTAGTTTGTTCATGCACCACATCCTTTGCATTAGATAAACCCCAATGTCCTCCAACATGGTTATTATTGGTTTGCCTCTAGCTCCTAGAATCCTTAAGTTAAAAATCTCTAAAATCCTATTCTCAAAAGCTGCATTACACCATGAATTAGGATTCCTTTCCACCAACCATTCATGTGCCTTCTCATCTAACATCTTTATTTATTCCATTTTTTGTAGAAAGACCGACTCTATTAATGTTGCAGCAGCAGCCTAGAAAAGCCTTTTAAACTGTAACCCACTACATCTCTTCTTTAAATTAGCATAAATATGCCTTGTACACTTTCTGTGCTCAGCATTGGGTAACCAGTCTACAATAGCTTGAATCAATCCTTAACAATGGTGAGCAAGGAAAGCAGTTAGAATAATAATAAGGGAAGAATATTAATAGAATTTGTAAATATTATAGTTCTATACATACCGTATGTCCATCTGATATCATATTGATGCCTCCTTTATCTCCCAGATTCAAGTCATCCATAAGCAATGACAAAGACCAACACCAATTCTGATTGTTTTCAACTTTAACAATAGCTCAAACTATTAGGAACATCTGGTTGTTTGCATCTCTACCCATGGTAGTTGGGTGATGATGATTTAAAAGGTTGCATTTAGAAGAAATACATGCTTCGTTTAAAATCGTGAAGGTGTTGATCTTTAAACTGGTTCTCGTGGAACTAATCTTTACACCATCAATCTTCACAACATGACATCTTCATCACCAATCTGTCTCATGACAAGGGATACCTCAACAAGTTCTTGGTTATGGCATCGACGTCTTTCTCATCTCAACTTCGCTACCACTAACCTGCTTGCCAATGATAACCTTGTCACCGATCTTCCAAAGTTCAACTATTCAAAAGATCAACTTTGTCCATCATGTGAAATGGGAAAAAGCAAACGTGCTACATATAAATCTAAACTAGTACCAAGTACATGTCAAAAACTTCATTTATTACACATGGATTTATGTGGACCAATGAGAGTCACAAGTATTAATGGAAAGAAGTATATTCTGGTAATTGTTGATGACCATTCCAGATATACATGGGTTTACTTTATTCGATCTAAGGATGAAGCATTGGAGACAATTATCACTTTCTTGAAGCAAGTACAACTTAAACTACAAGAAACTATGTGAATCGTCAAAATGGATAATGGAACTGAATTTACAAATCAACGGCCAAAGGCTTATTTTGAAGATACATGCATAATACATCAATCGTCAATGGCTTACATTCCTCAACAGAACAAAGTTGTTGAACGGGGTAATCGTACTTTTGTAGAAGTTGCTCGCACCTTGGTTTAAAAAAGCGTGCATCATTGTGCAAATTGCACGCATCATTGCATTGCATTTAAAATTTCGCATCATGGTGCCTAATGCAAGGCTATCCCATATTGCGTTCGCATTATACTGTAATTTACCACATCTGTGTAATGCTAGCAACGGTCACAATTGTTGCAATCTAGAATTTAGGTCATTTTAGTCAAAATTAAATCATATAAAAGATACCCACATATTTTAATGGCCTTCTAAAGATAAAACTTGTTAAAAGACGTCCAAAAACAAACACAATAGCAAAAATATAGTATCTTGTTTTTTGCTATGTGTTTTATGCCAAGCTTTGCTTTTGATTTATTTGTTATAAAAATAGATTATTAGCCTAAATTCAATATGCTAGTAACTTACTTTGTAAGTTTATTGCATTTACTTAGTACTTGGTGGAATGTACTATGTATACATATTTTTCATACTTTTTTAAATACCAAACACATTGCGTCCAAATTGCACTCACATTCGCATCATGCATCACGCAATAGCCTTTGAGACCTTTAGCGAATTGGAAAGCAAAACGCATTTTTAAATCAAAACTCGCATGATGCTGATATTTTCTAAAGCTCATTTATTCTTATCAGCCGATGTTGTTGCCACTGCGTGCTTTACCCATAGCCGCTCCATTATACACACCAGATATAACAAAACTCCATATGAGCTCATTAACGGCAAAAAATCGAATATCTCCTACCTCAATGTGTTCGGTGCTCTCTGTTACCCACGCAATGATCGTGAATATCATGGGAAGCTTAAAGCTAAAGGTAATATAGGCTTCTTTATCGGTTAATCTGAATCTGGTCGAGGTTACAGGATTTACAACAAGACGACAAAGAAGGTTATTGAGGCAGTAAATGTCAAGTTTAATGAACTTTCAACAATGGCGTCTGAACAACGCAATTTAGACCACGCCCTTCAATAGATGGTTTCCATGACACTTAGTCTAGAATCTGAACTTTAACAAAAGACTTCTTGACACATCAGTTCAAGATTCGTACTTAACAAGGCTTTATCAACAATCAGTCATGATAAACCATTAGAAAGTAACTTAAATCATTTGTTCGAAACACTGTATGATGATTATATGGGAAATCAACCAGATGCATAACAAACTACTCCTTCCACTCCTCTCTCTGCGGCTCCTCTACCTCAAAATCTGAACACTCCATCCACATCTACAACGGTTGAACTTCAAGCACCAACACCAACACCAAAAAATTCGTCTACTGATCTTACAAATATCGCAAGTACTTCAAGACATGTTGAAGAGCAACAACAAGAAAAAGATGAAACTTACCATGATAATGATACATTATGGGAAGATGAAAACTTTGTCAATCAGTTTGGCTTACCGTCAATGGATTTAGTTGAATCTTCTTCTCGTTCAGTCGACCCTTCCAATATGCACACATTCTATGAGAAGTACCCTTAAGAATACAAATGGACAAAAGATCATCCATTAGAACAAGTGCTCGGTGATCCTTCAAATCCAGTAATGACAAGAAGACAACTCGATATTGATCCTGAAATATGCATCTATGCACTCATAGTGTCCACCTCAGAACCAAAGAATATCAAAAAAGCACTGGTTGATCCAAGTTGGATTGAAGCTATGAAGTAGGCTTCATCATTTGAACAACTAGACTTTTAGGAATTAGTTGACAAACCCGCTCACAAATAAGTCATTAACTTGAAGTGGATATGGAAGAACAAAATGGATGAAGAGAACACTGTGATTAGGAATAAGGATCGCATTGTGGATAAGGGATATCGAAACGAAGATGGTATAGATTACGATGAGTCATTTTCACTAGTTTCTAGAATAGAAGCGATCAGTATGTTCTTGGCATATGCGGCACATAAGTCATTTCCCGTCTACCAGATAAATGTAAAGACTGCTTT
>BQNB010086421.1:0-28195 GCA_026074375.1 Tanacetum coccineum | reverse complement strand
TCTTAATTAAACCCTTGTAAATGCTAAACCAAGCCTTCAATACGCCTTAAAATATCTTAGATATGATGCTAAAACAATTGAATACTTGGAAATAAAAATTGTTTGGATTATTTGTGTGTGTTGGAGTGAGCCGTGGGTTAGGCTGGGCAAAAGAGAGAAATGAGTGAAGTTTTTGCTTAAGGAAATGAGAAGTGTGAGTTCTCTTATTAGGATGCATGTATTTATACACCAAGGGCTTAGTAAATCAGACAATTAGGATTCCAAGACTTGTAGAAATAAGGGGGGGCGGTGGACAATGGGAGGGAAATAAGGAGGAACTTTAGTCAAAGAATCAGAAGAAATAGCGATAGCTGAAGCTGCCATGATCTGCACAAGCAAAAGTTTATATAAATCTCCTTTATATGAAACCATGCAAGGCATAAAGAAATGATGAAATGAATGGCAAGGTAAATATAGCGATATGTAATAGTCTCAAGTATATACATAAATCTTATATATATGTATATAGCAAGGATAGACAACACGTAAGCACAAATAGAGGCACATAGGATCACATACTGGTTATAGACCAGACCTAGTATAACTACCTGGTTCTCTATAACCTTGGCTCTGATTACCAATCTGTCACACCCCCAGACGGGGCCTGGACGGAATACGTGTCCGAGGGCGTGACGTCACAACAATCCGAACACAAAACAATAAAGAACGACCAATAATCATGGACGTTTGAAAAGTAGTTATACTTGATGCATAAAGAAAATAAATTTAAGTTTTACAATCAGTCATAAGAGAGTTAAATGTAGCGGAAGCATAACAAAGTTTGATAATGACAACGAGTATATAAATAGATAAGTCTTGAAATTGGCGAAGTCACATAGCACATAGACTCCATTTAGCATCAAGAATCAAGCCAAGCTAAGCACCTGAGAAAACATGTTTAAAACGTCAACATAATGTTGGTGAATTCATAGGTTTAAGTTAATACAAGAGTGGACCACAAGATTTCAAAACGCATGCGACTACTATAACAGATACAACATCACATAAAAAGTATTTACTGTTACGCTAAGCTCATGACACCGATGCTAATAAAGTAGGGCATATCATATCATGCCACATAGTATTCCTGCCCTTAACTGGTGTCCCAAACCAAAGACCACCACAACGCACAATCGACATGACATATATCTGTTTGTTCGCAGCTAATTTAGAACCAAACCAGATAGGGGTAATTAGTCCCAATAGATCTATTTACGCATTCGCGCTCACTTAACCAATCCAATTGGCCATAGGTGACTAACGGTTCATGATAGTTCGGGCAATAGTGGTTTGTAAGCAAACTTAGGCAACACATAAACATGTAAAACTCACGTTAAGAACTTGTGTCCAATTTTAAAAGCAAACAATGTTTCTCACCCCAAAGTATAAAGCATTTGAAAATAGGTAAAACGTGGGGCTATGAACTCACCTTAAGCAAGTGGTGAATCGATAATCAACGAGGAAGAAATAAAGCCGAAAGGTCCTACACGCGACCTAAATAAATGACGCGTCTTAGGTAAACGAAAGATAACCGAAACTTGTACGACACGCTTTCAAGAGAAAAGACATCCATATGTGTTTGTGCTTTAGTTTGTTTAATAAAGTATGACTAAATAAAATTAGGAATCTACCTTAAAACCCTTGGAAATGAACTTAGAATGTGTGTTCTTGAAGAAAATCAAAGTTATGAATGTATTTGTGTGTGGGTTTGAGCCGGAGCAAAGAAAGAGAGAAAGAAAGATGGAGTTTTGGTTTTGCGGCTTGGAAATGAAAGTGAAACCCTATTTGTGATAAACATAGTATTTATAGACATTAAATTTAGGGTTTAAGTTCATAGATGCACACATTGACCAACACACACCAAGAGTGGTGTGTGGTCTTGGGATCGTCAAAGACGAGCCACAAGGAAGGAGGGGAAAGTTCAAGCAACTTTGCTCCAAGTTACTCATGACTTGGTCTTGCTTCATAAATAATAGTCCCAAGTTGTAATAAATGGCATGCAAGCAAGTCACATACCAACAAGTTCCATTTTCCTTCACATGCTTGTAAGTTTTAAAATTTGAGTTAGTGGAGCATAAAATGATTTAATTTCAAGTTTCAAGCTTGTCCATAGCTAAAATTCATGGGTAGAGGTGAG
Source organism: Tanacetum coccineum (assembly GCA_026074375.1). Taxonomy (NCBI): domain Eukaryota; kingdom Viridiplantae; phylum Streptophyta; class Magnoliopsida; order Asterales; family Asteraceae; genus Tanacetum; species Tanacetum coccineum. The sequence goes on along the minus strand of BQNB010086421.1, from coordinate 26,019 downwards.
GACATGAGCTGATCACGAAATTTTTGGACTTAGGGTATAAGATTATCGATAACTTGAGTTTACACGAAAAGATTTCGAGATTCCGAGGTTCCGTTTGGTCAAAAACGCGAAAAACGCAATTTAAAAAATAAAACCCTAAAATTAATATCGGAAGTGATTAAAAATCACGAAACACTTAGAAAAGTTAAAATATCTCATATAAGGCCTAAATTTATTAATAACCGATGCCGGAACGCGGCCGATGACGTTTTTCATATTTACGCAGTTTAACTTCCTGGTAAACTGGCAGATTCAAACGTAACGTATAAAAGTCAAAGATAATAATCGGAAAATTTTAAAAATATTGACCTGAACTCACGGGGTGTAACAGATAGTGTTTATAGATGATATCTTAATCTACTCTAAGACTCAGGAGGAGCATGTAGAACACTTAAGGTTAGTCTTGAAACTGCTCAAGAAGGAGAAACTGTATGTTAAGTTTTCCAAGTGTGAATTCTGGTTAAGAAAAGTACAGTTTCTTGGGCACTTGATAAATGGTAATGGAATTCATGTAGACCTTAGTAAGATTGAAGCTATTAAGAATTGGAAAGCCCCTAGAACTCTGACTGAGGTTGGTTCGTTCGTTCTTAGGATTGGCTGGATATTACCGTAGGTTCATCCATAACTTTTCTAAGATAGCTAAGTCTCTTACTATCTTAACTCAGAAGTGTAAGACTTTTGATTGGGGTGAGGAACATGAATTGGCATTTCAAACCTTGAAGGATAAGTTGTGTAATGCCCCTATTCTAGCTCTCCTCGATGGACCAGAAGACTTTGTAGTATATTGTGATGCGTCAATGTTTGGATCTTGATGAAAATCAAAAGTTATGAAACCCTAAGAGGGTGTTGGTTTGGCCGTGAGCTAGCAAGAAGAAAGGAGAGAAAAGAAAATTGTTGGTGGCTTTGAAATGAAATGAATACCCACGTCTTTGTGATCATGAGATTTATTTTTAAGGTGAAATTTAGGGTTTTTGGGTTCAAAGGTGATAAATTGTGACCAAACCACAACAAAGGTGTGTCTTTAGTGGTTTCGGCCGAACATGACCACAAGGACCCAAATGGGTTAAATTTTTAAATCAAGATTCACCATAGATGTATAAGTTGGTCATGTTGAGATCAAATGAAGTAAAAGTATGCAAGAGCTCAGATGTGAGGGTCAACTAGTGAAGAGTGCATGAGAGTGACCTTCTCATAAGTCACTTTCTCATCTAGCATGCACACATGGGTGGGGCTTTCAAAATAAGATGCCATTTTATTTATTTAGAATGTATGGTGACATTGTTGTGGTTTTAGGCGTCCAATATGACAACCAAAGGGAGGTGAACGAAATTTTAGCTTACATATGATTTTATGGATGATAACTCGAGTTTACACGAAAAGATTTCCGGTTTCTAGGGTTCTGTTTGGTCAAAAACGCGAAAAATGTAATTTACAAGATAAAACTCTAAAATTAATATTAGAAGTGATTAAAAATCACAAAACACTTAGAAAAGTTAAAATATCTCATATAAGGCCTAAATTTATCAATTACCGCTGCCGGGACGCGCCCGATGATGTTTTTTAGATTTACGCGGTTTAACTTCCCGGTAAACTGTCAGATTCGAACGTAACATGCAAAAGTCAAAAATAATGATTGGAAAGGTTTAAAATATTGACCTGAAAGTTACGGGGTGTGACATCCTTTCCCCGTTAAAAGAGCTTTGTCCTCAAAGCTCAGGACGTAGCTTGAGATGCGGATTCAGGGTTAGCGAAAAGATGAGGGTACTTTTTCTGCATTTGGTCTTCGCGCTCCCAAGTATACTCGGGACCTCTCCTTGAATTCCAACGGACCTTCACGATTGGAATGCGACTTTGCTTCAAACGTTTAACTTCGCGGTCCATAATTTCAATCGGTTCTTCAATGAAATTGAGCTTGTCGTCGACGTGGATTTCGTCCAACGGAATAGCGAGCGGTTCGTCGGATAAGCACTTCTTAAGGTTTGAGACGTGAAAAGTACTATGAACACGGCTTAGTTTCTCGGGTAACTCAAGTCGATATGCAACCGTTCTAACTTTGGCGAGAATCTTAAAAGGTCCAATATAATGAGGGTTCAGCTTTCCCCGTTTGCCAAAACGTATCACTCCTTTCCAGGGCGATACTTTCAACATAACCTTATCCCTAACTTGAAACTCTAATGGCTTACGTCTCTTATCAGCGTAGCTCCTTTGTCGATCACGTAAAGCTTGTAGACGATGCTTGATTTGGATGATCTTCTCTGTTGTTTCACGAATAATTTCTGGGCCAGTAAGCTGAGCGTCTCCCACCTCAGCCCAAATCAGATGGGCATACGGTCATTTTCACCTTACAACAACCTAAAAGGTGCAGCTTTAATACTCGTATGATAGCTGTTGTTGTAGGAGAACTCTATCAATGGTAGATGTTTGTTCCATCCCTTTTCGAAGTCCATCACACACGCTCGTAGCATGTCTTCTAACATTTAGATGGTCCTGTTACTTTGACCATCTGTTTGTGGGTGGCCCTATATCCCCCACTTTTATCATCCACCCCACCATATTATGACTCCACACCAAACTTAAGCCTGTACTCATATCCAATTGAGTACCTAAGGCTTCGTTCAATGATTTCCATAAATGAGACATACACTTACTATCTCGATTAGAAATAATTGAAACTGGCACTCCATGTCCCGAGACTACTTCCTTCAAGTATTGTCTCGTCAACTTCTCCATTATGTCGGTCTCCTTCATTGGTAAGAAATGTTTAGACTTTATGAGTCAGTCTACAATTACCCAAATTGTATCTTGACCAGACGTCGTCTTAGGTAACTTAGTAACGAAATCCATAGTAATGTTCTCCCATTTCCATATTGGGATTACAAGTTGAACCAACAAACTGGATGGTTTTTGGTATTCTGCTTTAACCTTTGCACAAGTCATGCATTTACTAACATACGTGGCAATTTCTGCTTTCATGTTAGGCCACCAGTATAGCTTCTTCAAATCTTGATACATCTTGTCCGATCCCGGGTGGATCGAATACTTTGACTTATGCGACTCTTGCATAATCAAAGCTCTCAAGTTACCAAAACATGGTTTCCAACTTCTATTCTTCAAACACAACATTTCGTCTACACGTGGCTCCAGTTTTTTAATCATGCCACATAAATCTTCTGCTCTATAATTCTCTCCCTTTCTTGCCTCAACCTGAGCATTCAAGATTTGCACAGGGAGGTTCAACCCAATTGTCATAACCAAGGCTCGAACTCGTAGTGGCTTAGGTTTACTCTTTCGGCTCAACGCGTTAGCCACCACATTTGCCTTTCTTGGGTGATAATGTAACTCACAGTCGTAGTCACTTAACAGCTCTAACCATCTACGTTGCCTCATGTTCAACTCTTTCTGATCTAGAATATGTTGCAAACTCTTATGGTCAGTGAACACAACGCACTTCGTGCCGTAAAGGTAATGTCTCCACATCTTGAGAGCGAACACCACAGCTCCCAATTCCAAATCATGTGTCGTGTAGTTCTTCTCATGGATTTTGAGTTGGTGGGATGCATAAGCTATGACTTTCTCCTTCTGCATCAACACTGCGCCTAATCCCTTATGAGAAGCATTACAATATACTACGAAGTTTTCACTTCCTTCAGGCAATGCCAAAATCGGTGCACTACACAACCTTTACTTCAATGTCTGGAAAGCAGTTTCCTCCTTTTCACCCCAATTGAACTTTACACTTTTCTGAGTCAGTTTCGTCATAGGCTTGGCAATCTTGGAGAAACCTTCGATAAATCGTCGGTAGTAACCGACAAGACCTAAAAATTGATGAATTTTTGTCAGGGTTTTGGGTGATTCCCAATCCTTGATTGACTCAATCTTCACAGGATCAACGTAAATGCCTTCACTATCAATCACGTGTCCAAGAAATTGCACCTTTGACAGCCAAAAGTCGCACTTCGAGAACTTGGCGTACAATTCTTCCTTCTTGAGCAACTCCAAAACTAGTCTAAGATGTGCATCATGTTCTTCCTTGGTCTTCGAGTAGATCAAGATGTCATCGATGAACACGATCATAAATTTATCTAAGTATGGTCTGCATACTCGGTTCATCAAATCCATGAACACTGCCGGTGCGTTAGACAACCTGAAAGGCATCACTTGGAACTTGTAGTGACCATAGTGGGTCCTAAAGGCCATCTTTGGGATATCCTCATCACGAACTCTGAGTTGGTGATAACCAGACCTCAAGTCGATCTTCGAGTATACACTTGATCCTTGCAGCTGATCTATACAAGTCGCTCGAATTTCGGAAGTGGGTAACGATTCTTATACAGTAAGCTTGTTAGTTCACAGGAGTCGATACACATCCAAAAAGAGACCACATTTTTCTTTTTGGAAAACAAATCGGAGCTCCCTAGGGCGAGGAACTTGGTCTTATAAATCATTTATCAGAAAGTTCTTGTAGTTGAGTAGACAATTCTTCCATTTCCAACGGTGCTAATCTATACGGGACTCGAGCTACAGGTGCAACACCTCGGACTAAATCGATTTGGAATTCAACTTGTCGTATCGGTGGTAATCCAGGTAAGTCTTTAGGAAAGACTTCTGGAAAGTCTTGTACAGTCGGCAAGTCTTCGAGTCGTTTCTCCTTCGACTTGTCTTTGTTTTCTTTCATCGTAACCTGCGCCAAAAATAGTTAACAACCTTTCTCTGTATACTTCTGGGCCTTTTCACATGATATAATGCTCAACGTTGATTCCTTCTCCTTGTCACTTTTGTCTCCTTAAACAATCAGAATTTCATTTCCGTAAGGAATACGCACTATCTTCTCGTCACAGACAATCACTGCATGATTCTTTGCTAACTAATCCATGCCGATGATAACGTCAAAACTACCCAAATCTATAAGCATCAGGTCGATATTAGATAGATGTCTTAACAATCCTAATATACACCCTTTAAGCACAGTGTTGGTTTCTGAAGTTCTTCCGTCAACTAGCTCGACAGCATAACTAACGTCAAAGGCATAGGGTATGATTATTAGAATGCACTATAGTATTTGATACAAAACTTCTATCAGCAACCCGAATCAAATAACATAGATGCATTTGATCGTGAGAAGGAACGCACCCGTGACAGTGTTGGATCCCGGGTTAGCGTCACTCCTTCATTATGGACATATGCTTTGCCTCTGGCATCAGGTAACTATTTGCTCTGTTCCTACGGTTTTGGTTCTTTATATGGTATGTAATTTGGGACCAAATCCTTCCGGTATTGTACCTTGTGCTCCACACTCAAAAACTCGTAATAAACCTCTCTGATTCAGCCCTGGAGTTTCCTTGAGTAGTTGTGGTTATTACAGGCCCTGCAATCTATTATCATTGTGCCCAACTTTCTTTCAGTTGGTTTCAACTTTATAGTACACTGTCCCTCGTGGTGTAGCTTACACTTATTGCAGAAAGGACGTGTTCCTTCATAACCATTCTTCTCATTGTTACCAGCCATATAGGCTCTAGCAACATTCTGACCTCCAGTATTCTGTCATTTGTGGGGTGGTTGTTGCCCATAGTTGTTGTTCAATCTCCTCTTGTTTTCTACATTTCTTATAGCATAGCCCTTAAACTTTTGATCCATCAAATTGTTGGCAATTCGAACAACATCTTGTAGTCTCGTGGGTTCTGCAGCAATTACATTCCCTTGGATATTATCAGGAAGACCTCCAATAAGTTTCTCCACCCGATCTTCCTACTCGGGGACCATTTTGGTACACATCATGGTAAGTTCTTGAAATCTCTGAGTATATGCAATCAAATCATTGTTCTTCATGGTTAAGTTCTACAGTTCAGTTTCCATTTTCTAAATCTCATTTCTTGGATAGTACACTTCAGTCATTAGCTTCATGAGCTCTCTCCATGACATGACAAATGCAGCCTCAGTCCCAATAGTCCTCTTATGTGAGTTCCACCAAGTTAGTGCACTATCCAATAGGGTGCAAGTAGCATACTTAACTTGGGACTTCTCTGGGAAGTTGCTGATATGAAACATTGTTTCCATCTTCTTAAACCATATTATCAATCCTACAACTCCTTCTGTTCCCTTAAAGTTGAGTGGTTAACACTTCATGAAGTACTGGTAGGTGCATTATCTAGCAATAGGTCTATCACCTCTACCATTCTCATATGGATTCTCATTTCTACCATTTCCATTTCCACTATTTCCATTTCCACTATTTCCATTGTCGTTTCCATTACCATTTTCATTACTATTTCCATTACCATTTCCATTCCCGAGTTTAAGATCTCAGTTAACTCGACGATCCTCTAGAGCTGCGTCCACACGTTGGTTGATCATTTCTTCAATTACGGTAGGGCTCATACCGGAGCGAGTGATAGTCATTGTTCTACATCACAAGACACAACCCATGGTGAGATTTTGAAATGAATACACTATCATTAGATAACGATAATTTAATACATGCTATGAAATAAAATATAATTACAACACGATTGCCAGAATGAATAAATAACAATATAGATAAATAAGCGAGAGAATCAAAACAAGCTTTTCATTTCACGAATAAAAGCATAATTCGGTTACAACCAAAATCCAAAATAGGTACATGATCCACAATTATTTCTCCTGTTAACATCTAGACCTAACCATCAGTCTAGTGTCCTACATAATCATGGTACAACTAGTCTAAGGGCAAAAACCCAAGTCCTCTAAATATGCTCAAATCTTTAGTTCCCTATAGTATCGTCGCGATCCCTACAAACCTGATGAAACTCCTCCTGTGAAAGAGACATGTAAAGACGAAGACTGTTCACACGATCCCTCTCGATATCCAACATAGCCCGAACCTTGAGGTTCTCCAACCTCAAGTTGTCAATCCTCTCGATCATACTAACTCTCTGTTCCCTAGCTATCAAATGATCAGCCTCCAACCGTCTCTGAACGTACTCTATCAGCATAGTAATCAATACGAACCTCAGACATGTGATGGTAAAAGTTATGCACAACATCATTCAAGTCAATCAGCATATCCTCGAATGACCTAACAATGCCATTTCTAGTGCCAGATGAAATCAAGAAGATCCTCTCTAGCTGGCTTACAAATCTCCTCCTCAATATCGGTGCCGACTTAGGTCGATACCCTACTCAACCGTGTCTCCACCACTGGTTTTGGGTTTTTTTTTTGTCAGCCTCATACTCCTTTGTGTCATCCCTGACATCCCTAGGGTCAATCTCAACATGATCTCTAACATCATCCCCATCACTAATACCCAACTCCATATCAACCTCAGTCTCTATAGGATCAATCTCAGTATCCTCCTCTATGCTAGCCTCAGACGAATATGAATCTCTAAACCTCTTACGAGATGGCAAGAGATCAACACGGGTAGGAGCTAATAATATTATAACTGGCGTAAATGATGGTACAGAATCAATCGGGGATCTACATCTCTTGCGATATGGTCCAGCAGAAAGTGAAGATGAATGCAGTAGTCTCTCTGATGAATCTCCTGATGATGACTCTGATGTAGTCGGTGGAAACAAAGTAGATAATAGAGCAGCACACCAATGATGAAATGCCTCACTACGTCGTGGTACTCTCCTCGAAGGGTAACACAATCTAGGTGGTACATCTCTAGTCGAAAATCCAGAATGAGCATGATCTGATGCATCCAAACTCGAAGAATGAACTAGCGAAGAATCCAAAGATGAACTAGAAGAAGATAAGTGATGGTTTGAAGAACGAGGTGATGCATGCCTCGATGCTAATCTGCGAGCTGGTAAAGGTCCAACTCTCTTCCCTGCAGTCAACAACTTACGCGGCCCATTAATATAGTGGTGTCGGTAAGGTCGACCAAAAAGGAATAGACATTTCGGGGTAGGATAAGAATGAACTGACCGTCGAAGGATTTCTCGGGCGGGGCAAGTAGTCCAAGTAATTGAGCCAATAGAAAAGTCTCTGGAGCAACCATAGAAGTAGAAGGAATTACAGTAGGAATATCACCAAAAAGAATGACCCGAGAGGGCGGTGATCCCATACTCTCATCCAAAGAATCAGAAGAAATAGCAATATCTTAAGCTGCCATGATCTGCACAAGCAAAAGTTTATATAAATCTTCTTTATATGAAACCATGCAAGGCATAAAGAAACGATGAAATGTATGGCAGGTAAAATCATGGCAATATATAATAGTCTCAAGTTTATATGGACAATCTTATATATATTATTATATATATAGATATATATATATATATATATATATATATACTATATATATTATATATATATAGCAAGGAAGACAAAACACGTGAAGCACAGATAGAGGCACATAGGATCACATACTGGTTATAGACCAGACCTAGTATAAACATACACCTGGATCTCTATAACCTTGGCTCTGATTACCAATCGACGAAATACGTGTCCGAGGGCGTGACTTCATAACAATCCGAACACAAAGCAATAAAGAATGACCACTAATCATGGACGTTTAAAAAATAGTTGTACTCATTGCATAAAGAAAATTAATTTAAGTTTTACAACCAGTCATAAGAGAGTTAAATGTAGCGGAAGCATAATAAAGTTTGACAATGACAACGACTATATAAATAGATAAGTCTTGAAATTGGGCGAAGTCACATAGCACATAGACTCCATTTAGCATCAAGAATAAGCCAAGCTAAGCACCTTGAGAAAACCATGTTTAAAATCTTGGAAACATAATGTTGGTAATTTATAGGTTTAATTTAGTACAAGAGTGGACTACAAGATTTCAAAACGCATGCGAATACTATAACAGATACAACATCACATAAAAAGTATTTACTGTTACGCTAAGCTCATGACACCGATGCTATAATAACAACAGGGCCCCCCGCCACCCCCCCCCCCCACCCCCCCCTCCCCCCCCCCCCCCACCCTCACCCACTCCCTTCACCCCCCCTCCCCCCCCACCCCCCCACACCCAAACACACCACCCCCACCCACCACCCATCCCACCCCCTCCAAAAGCCCCCACCCACCCTCACCACCCCCACACCCAGCCCCTATTCCTGCTCTTAAAGGGTGTCCAAACAAAAGGACCCACCATAACGCACAATCGACATGACATATATCCGTTTGTTCGCAGATAATTTAGAACCAAACCAAAAAGGGGTAATTAGTCCTAATAGATCTATTTACGCATTCGCGCTCACTTAACCAATCCAATTGGCCATAGGTGACTAACGGTTCATGATAGTTCGGGCAATAGTGGTTTGTAAGCAAAACTTAGGCAACACATAAACATGTAAAACTCACGTTAAGAACTTGTGTCCAATTTTAAAAGCAAACAATGTTTCTCATCCCAAAGTATAAAGTATTTGTAAATCAGTAAAAAATGGGGCTATGAACTCACCTTAAGCAAGTAGTGAATCAATAATCAACGAGGAAGAAATAAATCCGAAAGGTCCTACACGCGACCTAAATAAATGACGCGTCTTAGGTAAATGAAAGATAACCGAAAACTTTGTACGACACGCTTTCAAAAGAGAAGACATCCATATGTGTTTGTGTTTTAGTTTGTTTAATAAAGTATGACTAAATAAAATTACAAAGTTTTTCGATAAGTTTCAACGTTTATCCAAAAATTACTACTTTTAGAAAGTTTCTATTTTAAGAAAGTTTTTAGTTTTAAGACGTTAATACCGTCCCATATATTGTATAAGTTTCCATATCTTCAATATGCGCTAACTATCCATTTCGCTAACTTCCATGTCCGATCGCTAATGTTGTGTACCAAACTTACTATTTTTTGTAACTTGATCGCTTTTCTAAAATACGTTAATGCAACAGTCCTCTAAATTGGATGATAATCTATATATATATGTATTACTATATGTTTTCGCTAGTGTTTTAGAAAGTCAAAACTGTACGATATCCTGAAATAACCCTTTTTACTATTCACATCAGCACACTATTCATTGGGTTATGCCGAAAAATGTTTCAAGTTTCATTTGTCTATAACTTGGCCGTTTTAAGTCCGATTTTAAAGTGCGATATGTGAAAAACTATCTACTCGAAACAAGCTCTTCAAAAACTAATTTTACGCCTAATGAAAATATTTTTAGGTCGCTCAAAACCTCAAAACAAGTTTGGGACAGCAAGCTCTTTTTGTCAAAAACGCAACCAAAATCCACCCAAACTTCACAATAGTGCCTAGTCTAGCCTAATCTCCGTTCACAACTAATCCACAACAAAACCACACCTAAATCTAACCTAATCCCTTTCATTTCTATTGTTTCAAGCCACTTTTCAACTCATCTCACCATAACTTATAAAACAACAAACATAATACTTCCATTTTTATAAAAGTTGTCCAGATGTTTTATCATTTATTTTTATAAAAGTAACACAAACACATGGACTCTAAAACTTGAACAATACTCATAAGAATCAAAGAAATTAAACAAGAGGTGACCAAGAAATACTTACAAGAATGAAGGAAACAAGTAGAAGTCACAAGATCTACACCCAAGATGACTAGATCTATAAACCCACTTATAAAATTAGAAACCCTAATTCTATAATCTTGAGAAACCCTTGAAAATCAAACAACCAATACTTGGATCTACCTTAGAAACCCTTGGAAATGAACTTAGAATGTTTGGATCTTGAAGAAAATCAAAAGTTATGAAACCCTAAGAGGGTGTTGGTTTGGCCGTGAGCTAGCAAGAAGAAAGGAGAGAAAAGAAAATTGTTGGTGGCTTTGAAATGAAATGAATACCCTAAGTTGTGATATGAGATATATTTATAGGGTGAAATTTAGGGTTTTAAGGGTTCAAAGGTGCACACATGTGACCAACACACACCAAAGGGGTGTGTCTTGGTGGTTTCGGCCGAACATGACCACAAGGACCTAAATGGGTTAAAATTTTAAATCAAGGTTCACCATAGATGTATAAGTTGGTCATGTTGAGGTCAAATGAAGTCAAAGTATGCAAGAGCTCACATGTGAGGGTCAACTAGTGAAGAGTGCATGAGAGTGACCTTCTCATAAGTCACTTTCTCATCTAGCATGCACACATGGGTGGGGCTTTCAAAATAAGATGCCATTTTATTTATTTAGGATGTATGGTGACATTGTTGTGGTTTTAGGCATCCAATATGACAAAGAAAGGGAGGTGAACAAAATTTTTAGCATTACAATGCTTGTCGGATGATAACTCGAGTTTACACGAAAAGATTTCAGGTTTCCGGGGTTCTGTTTGGTCAAAAACGCGAAAAACGCAATTTACAAGATAAAACCCTAAAATTAATATCGGAAGTGATTAAAAATCACGAAACACTTAGAAAAGTTAAAATATCTCATATAAGGCCTAAATTTATTAATAACCGATGCCGGGACGCGCCCGATGACGTTTTTCAGATTTACGCGGTTTAACTTCCCGGTAAACTGTCAGATTCGAACGTAACATGCAAAAGTCAAAAATAATGATCGGAAAGGTTTAAAATATTGACATGAAAGTTACGGGGTGTGACAAAAAGGTCCTGCCATCAGGAGAAAGATCAACCAAGCACCATACTTCATTATCTTTCATGGATTGCATTTTTGCATTCATAGCTTAAACCTATTTATCATATTCAGGATATGTCAATTCAGCTTTATAGTTAGCGGGTTCATTATGATCCCCTAACTCATGTTCCTCAGCATCGACGTAGAAACCATATCGATCAGGTGCTTGAGGTATCTGTACGGATCTACGAATGGGAACTATATCACTTGATGGTTCGAAATTTCTATGTTCAACCTCAACATGATGTTCGCTAGAGTATGTTGTGTATCTACCACTTAAATTTCTTCAAGGATCATCAATCTTCCTATTACTACTTTACTTCCCATTGCTTCTTGTGAGATGAGACGCTCTTAGAAGACTCAGCATACCGAGCACAAATATTTTGTTCTCAGGTGGATAGTAGAAGTAGTAAGTAGTAACCCATGGTTTCTTTTGGGTAACCTACAAAGATACACTTAACAGATATAGGGTCAAGTTTTTTGACGTGTCTCATTTTATGAGTGCCTCACAACCCCAGACCTTTAAGTAAGACAAATTAGGGGCTTTCCCATGCCATAATTCATATGGTGTCTTTTCAAACTTCTTAGTTGGAACCATATTGAATATGCGAGCAGCAGACTCTAGAGCATATCCCCAAAAGGATATTAACAGAGTTGTTAGATTCATCATTGATCGAACCATGTCAAGCAAAGCTTGATCCTCATTTCAGACACTCCATTTTGTTGTGGTGTGTATGGAGGAGTGAATTATGATACAATCCCACATTTCTTAATGTGATCTAAAAACTCTTAACTTATATATTTGCCTCCTCGATTCAATTGAAGAGCCTTTATGGTCTTCCCGAGTTAATTTTATACTTCACTTTGAAAAGCTTTAAAAGTTTCAAAGACCTCATGTTTATGTTTAATCGAGTAAACATAATCATAACGATTGAAATCATCGGTAAAGGTAATGAAGCAGCTAGCTCCTTCTCTTGACATAGTTCTAAAAGGTCCACAAACATCAATATGTGTTAGTCCCAATAGATCTTTAGCTCTTTCCTTTTCATGCGGAAAAGGCTTATGCACCATCTTTCCCGATATACAAGATATGCACTTATCAAAAGACTCATCATTGGTTAATTTTAAAAGCCCATCATGTTGCAGCTTTGCAATGTGTTTCTTGTTTATATGTCCAAGACGACAGTGCCACAAATCAGTAGAATCCAAGTTATGCTTGGTTCTTTTATTGCTAACATTATATATAGAACTAACGTTTGGAACAAGATTATGCATATCAATTTTATAAATACCATCACGAGGAATATCATTAAAATAATTAACATTATCTTTTGAAACAGAAATACCATAATCCGTAAACTTATGAATAAATCCATTATCAACCAAACGTGAAAGTGAAACAACACATCTAGTTATAGTATGTGCATAATGACAACTGACTAGTACAATAATTAAACCATTATGAAGAATTAAATCAAAACTTCATATCGCTTTAACAACTACACGCATTCCATTGCCTACGTATAGGTTCAAAGCTCCTTGTTTCATCTTTAGGATTCTCTTAAGACCCTGCGTAGTATTATAAACGTGAGTACCAAAACTAGTGTCATGCAACCAGGATTAGTTAGGAAAGTAATAAAGTTCTATAGTAAAGGCACCTGAATTAATACTAACGTTAACATTTGTCTTCTTCTTGTTCAACTCAACTAGGTAGAATTTCGTTCACTTTTAGTGACAAGGAAATGATTTTGGTGATTGAAGCGGTTTTGCGTTAATTGTGTAAGTAATTATACGTATATGTATTTATGTGTTAGTAATATTAGGATGAGATTAAGTTTTAGTGGTAAGGATATGAAAGAAATAAAATTTCTATTTTTGGAATGTTAGGTTTAATAAAAATGAAAAAGTTAATTATTTTTAAAAGTCTAGTAAATTGCGTTTACGCAAAAAGGTATGCGTAAATAAACATAGGTTTTTATAAAAACTTAAGGTAATGTTAATAATTAAGTAATTAATTAATAAATAAATAAAATAAAAAAAAGGAAAAGATGCCATTCGGCCGGATAAGGGAAAAAAGAAAAAAAGAGTTTTAAAAGGAAACAAACTCTAATTAGATTTTATCTATAATTAATTGGGGGCCTATAAATACAAAATAAAATCTCAAACCCTCCCCCTTGTAGAACCGTTCGAAGAAGAGAGAAAAGAGGAGGAAAAATTAGGGTTTTTGCTTTTGTGAAGAAATCAAGCTATAAGGTAAGTTTTAATTAATCCTTGTTAGTTATTAATCTTTAATCATGTAATAATTAATATGGTGGATAATTAGGGTTCATTAAGATCAGTAATTAATGATATAATAATCATGTTATAATGATTAGGGTTTAATTAGAAGCTTATGGATGTAATTGGTTAAAAATAATTCGCTTTAGAATTTGATTTGGATTGAGGTAGAATTAGGGTTGTGTTGTTTGGCCATTATCTTAATGATGGTAATAGCTTTTGTCAAGTTTCCGGTGTCTATAACGTAGCTCAGAGAGTCTAGTTATCAGAACATCCGGTCTCGAAGGTTTTTGAGGTCGGGAAGTTATTCAAACGTTGGTTGTAATAAAAGTTGTCAAAACAGTAAATACGGGTCAGATTTAGGTCAGATTACGAGGTATAAAACCCCCACTTAAAATTCTAATTTAGCTTAGCCCTTCTACAGAAGTTTAGTTCTATGTGTCTATTAGAAATCCCCCAAAGGAGAGCTTCTGATTTGGAATCTAAGTGTGATATTTAAGTCCAAACTTTTTAGTGTGCAATCAGATCCGAATTAGGACTGTTTTGAAGTTTGATTTTCTTAGGAGTACTTGTGCATGTAAATGGCTCTTGGGAATCATGAGGTAGTTAATATACTCATAAATGAACATAGGTGATTTTTGGTATGAATTATGGAGGTCAGTAAGTAGAGGTTTTGAGTACGTTAAGTCATGTTAAAATTCTGCAGTCTTGAACAAATTGTGACTAACTAGTGAAACTTGTTGATGAAGTGGTTTAAGTTGGGTATGGTGTCGGGGTGACCCATGGGGTTAATAAAACACCTTAGACATCCATCATATGATTTTTACATGTGCATTAAGATTTTGTCTTAGTAGCGTGTAACACGAGTTATTTTGTTGTATAGATTTGTGCTAGGTATTTGTGAAGCTTATTGTTGGAATCTTTTGGAAAGCTAAGCAAAGGTGAGTTTCATAGCCCCTTTTTCTCATGTTATTTTGAGGTGAGAATGATGCTTGTCTTGTTGTTCTGTTAAAATGTTTTTAAGCTTGCTGTAGTTATGTGTATTGGATCGTGGGCACGTTCTGTCCCGTTGTGTTGCGATATGATATGTTTGTTATTGTGGATCCTAATATGCAAAACAAGGTGTGATGGTGGTAAGACTGCGTGAGCTAATATGAGGCCATGTAGCGCACATATGTAGCTGATACGATTATGGATCGTGGGCACGTTCCGTCCCGTTGTTGTTAATTGTTGTCATGAATTGTTTTAGTAATTGCAACAGCTAATTAAAAGTTTATTTTGGATATTGTTGTATGTCGTAAACCTATGATTCTCGCTCAACTTTATGTTGACGTTTTAAGGATCATTTTCAGGTGAGCTTAATGGTGCTAAGATAGAGCGAAGTGGCTAGAAGAGATCGTAGGATGTTTGGAGTTTATTTATGCTTTCTGTTTGAATAAATGCGTTTACATGAATTGTTTGGATTATGTTTTGCATGTCATTTATTGACGAGGCCTCTTTCTCATTAATAAAGACACCGTTAGGTTTTGGGTATTGTTATGACACTTTGTGTCTTTGCTTTACTTTAGTTTTTATTTTAGTATTCTCTATATAGACACCATGTGTTGTGATGATATCCATTCTTGTTTACGCCTCGCGTTTCCGCCTTGGCGGGGTATGACATGGAATTATTTGGGTTTGTGTTTTATCATATCTTAAAGTCGAGCCTTGCATAATTGACTTTAAAGATAACTTGTTTGTTCTTATAACGTTGTGATAAAGACTTGACGAATCTAGCAAAGGTGTGTGATTTCTATTATTGTGCTCAATGCTCACATTTGCTATCACTTTGGTCTGGTGTCTCATAGAAGATGAGGATTTTGTCCAGAGGTTGTGATCTACTTATATTTCATAGATTTATTTATAAGTTTGGAGTCACGTGGATAGTACAAGATATAAGACACAAGTTTGGGTTGTTCTACTTCTACATCAAGTTGGTTATACTTAGTTTTTTCATCAGTGATCATTACATAGAGCCTACAGAATTGAAGATTCAAAAAATGGTTAACATATAGGTTTTAGGAGAAGCTTATTTTTAAAATGTTTAACCATTTACATGTAGCATTGAGGTGAAGGTTTTTACTACTGCTAGTCATTATTACTACGGCTAGTGTGAGTTTTTACTACTCAAGTTAATTTTTCTTATTGTGCTTCATGGTGGGTAATTTAAGTAGTTGAAGGCTTGGATTAGAAGTGTGATATTGGTTTTAAGTGGTTGAAATCAAAGTTTCTTACATTCATAAGTCCCCTATTAGATTATGACAAAAGGGGGAATAAATATTAATAGGTTGCAACTTATAGATCCTTGGTGTAGCATGGTACAAAGGAAATCTGAATTAAGGGGAAGATTTTGTTTCATTCAGGGAGATGATTACATCTCAACTTCAGGGGTAGCTTTGGCTTTATGATGAAGTTTGTACACGACTTTGTTTGTTTTGTCATCATCAAATAGGGGAAGATTATTGGGATTCTAGATTTGACGAGACAAAATAAATAAACGAATGAAACATAAGGACTAAATCGTCAAGATTGGAATTCTACAAGCTGGTGGAGAATTATGGAAGATTTGGTCAAAGATATCAAAAGATGAAGATTCTGCTTGATCTCCTTAAGAAGATAAAGATAACAGAAGATATTTCTTAATGTTTAAAAGATTTACTTATTTATATCTTTATGTTAACTTTCTTTGTATGTCTTGAACTCTCTATATAGAGAGTTTCATAGACATAGTTTTAGATATCCAGAAAAATGTGTGTGTGTACACTGGATCAATGTAGACGTCTAGTTTGTGTGGTGTAGCCTCAAGGTAATTAAGGTTTCCTTAATCCCTATTAAAGGTGGTAACACGATCTATACTGATCATATAGATTTGAGGTTTGGTGGAAACGTTTGGTAATAAAACCTTGTTCAAATAACATTGATGTTCTTTATTTAATTCCATTGTGCATATTGTTCTATCAGACCCCCCACGCTATATCTTTCTTCATTCCCGGCCACCAATACCTATCTCTAAGGTCATAATACATCTTGTCGGCTCCTGGGTGTACATAGTACTTTGACTTATGGGCTTTGTCCATTATCAGGGTTCTCACGTCACCATTCAAAGGAACCCATATTCGATCTAGGTAGTACAAAGCTCCATCACTCCTATGTTGTATCATCTCATCTAAACCTTTCTGCAATCCCGCAGACTGATCACATGCCTCCTTCTGAGCCGCTAGTATCCTATCCTTAATACTCGACTAAAGGGTCATATTCATAGCTCGAAATCTCTTAGGTTTCCTTCTCTCTTTCCTACTCAGTGCATCAGCTACTACATTTGCCTTACCAGGATGGTAGCGAATTTCATAGTCATAATCACTAAAAAGCTCTATCCAGCGACGCTGTCGCATGTTCAGTTCCTTCTGACTAAAGATGTGTTGGAGACTCTTATGATCAGTATATATGACACTCTTTGTCCCATACAGATAATGTCTCCAGATTTAAAGGGCAAACACAACCGCACCCAGTTCCAAATCATGGGTGGTGTAATTCTTCTCATGAATTTTAAACTGCCTAGACGCATATGCTATAACCTTACCTCTTTGCATCAACATACAACCTAATCCTAAGCCAGACGTATCACAATATACCACAAAGTATTCCGGTCCATTAGGGAGAGCTAGAACAGGTGCATTACACAACTTATCCTTCAAAGTTTGAAATTCATTCTCCTACTCTTCACCCTAATCAAAGGTCTTAATTTTCTGAGTCAAGACAGTAAGCCGCTTAGCTATCTTAGAAAAGTTCTTAATGAATCTACGGTAATACCCTGCCAATCCTAAGAATGAACAAACTTTAGACGGAGTTCTAGGGGCTTCCCAATTCTTTATAGCTTTAATCTTACTAGGTTCTACATGAATACCATCTCCATTAATCACATGTCCAAGAAACTATACTTCTCGCAACCAGAATTCACACTTGGAAAACTTAGCATACAGTTTCTCTTTCTTAAGCATTTCTAAGACTAACCCTAGGTGCATTTCTTTGTTAAGCATTTCTAAGAGTAAACCAAAATATCATCAATGAACACTATCATAAACTTGTCTAGATACGGCCTACATACTCGGTTAATTAGATCCATAAATACCGCTGGTGCGTTTGTCAAACCAAAGGGCATTACTGTGAACTCGAAATGTCCATAACGAGTTCTAAATGCGGTCTTTAGAATTTCATCCTCATGCACTCTCAGCTGGTGGTATCCGGACCTAAGATCTATCTTAGAGAAGTATTGTGATCCTTGAAGTTGATCGAACAGATCGTCTATCCTAGGGAGTAGATAACGGTTCTTAATGGTCAACTTGTTCAGTTCTCTATAATCAATACACATCCTAAAGGAACCATCCTTTTTCTTCACAAACAATACCGGTGCTCCCTAAGGCGACAAGCTTGGTCGAATGAAACCTTTGTCCTGGAGTTCCTTGAGTTGACCCGACAACTCCTCCATTTCAGAAGGTGCCAATCGATAGGGAGATTTCGCGACCAGTATTGATCCAGGGACTAACTCAATACGAAATTCGATTTCTCGATTAGATGGTAATCCTGATAGATCATCCAGAAATAATTTGGGATAGTCTCTAACCACCACAATCTCTTCTTACTTTTGTTCCTTAGTCCTAGCACTCCTTAGGTGTCTCACTTTCTCTTTCGGTCTTTCTCCTATAACTCTAAGTACTTTGTCGTTCGGTAGTGGTATTCTAACTACTTTCTCGTGACAAGTTATCTCAGCCTTATGGTAAGACAACCCATCCATTCCTATGATCATATTCAAACTCCCGCTTCCAAATGGTATCAAATTTATATCAAACATGTGACCTTCTATTTCTAGTTTGCATCCCTTAATGACCTTATCGATTTCTACTAGCTGCCTGTTATCTATCTCAATCTCATAACTAAACCGTAAATCGATGGGTTATATGCCTAACAGAGGTATAAAGGTAGTGGAAACAAAACTATAGTCAGCACCAGAGTCAAATAAGGTTGTGGCATAATGATTGTTCAAAGTGAACGTACTCGTCACGATGTTCGGGTCTTGTCGAGCCTCCTCTGCTTCCAACATAAATTCCCTCCCACGTGCTTGGTTACCATTATTCCCACGACCTTGCCCCTGTTAACAGCCACGACTTGGTTCTGATGGTTTCCCCTTGGCCTCTGAGCCTGATTCAACCTAGGACATACTGCCTTGATATGATCGGTACTACTACACTCGTAATAGGTCCTAGTAGTTAGGTTTCTAGCATTGATGGTGTAACACCCCCAAATCTGGGTCGCAGCAGAATGTAGAATATATCTGAGGGCGTTACTTCATAGATCAACAACACAAGATATGAGAACGACCTCTAAAAGAGTCATTTAAAATACGATACATTGGATTTATTGAAATTGTTTTAATACAAAGCACAACGGCTTAAATTTGTTCAACACTTGACAAACAAGACTTTAAATCATAACAAGTATCCCAATTGTAATGACTCCTAAATCTTTAATGCATGACTCCCCAAAAGAGTGACCCCAATGTATCCTTAGCACCTCGTGCTTCATTGACCTGAGAAAACATGCTTAAAACATCAACATAAAGTTGGTGAATTCATAGGTTTATGTAAATCAATAGTAGGACCAAGATTTTCCCCGTGAACATGCATCTCATGCAACCATCACAAAAACAATATAATTACATTTCCTTAAGCTTATGACACTGAAGCTCGATGGTATGAATGCAATAAATTGCCAATATTACCCGTGAATGATGTTCTAACCCGAAACATCCCTCATCCGACATGCTATAACATTCGTTCCTGGTGATAGCTAGTCACCCGAATAGAGATGTCAATCCCAAATAGATCTATCTATAACATTCGCGCTTACAATCCAGTAATTGACAGTTCATGATAATGGCTCAATGGGTTATCGCTACTTAGGCAAATACGTAATCATGAATAAAATGTACACTTGCGTCCAATTTGTAAAACAAAGCATGCTCTCACCCCAAGGATGTAAATCATTTAAATAATTGTAAAACATAGGGCTTTGAACTCACCTGAGTGAATAGTCCTCTGAAAATGATAATAGATATCCAAGTATGAATCACATCGCCAAATACCTAAGTAAATAAGGTCAGTCTTAGTCTAAAAGTTTAGGCTAAATACTCAATGCAAAACTTCAATAATTTGCTAGTTTATATATACGGTTATCACTTGCGTGGTGGTGTACATGTTTATTGAAGTTGAAATTATTTGTTGGCTCTTGGAACGTATATGCGTTGTTAATAAATACTTTTATTTATTAAGTCACGAGTTAGCCCGTATAATATCTGAATAATATTATAATTCGTCCGCTTCGTTAAGTGTTTATAAAAATATCACTTTGTGTATAAAATAATCCCTAGGTTTTCCATAATTATGAAACAGCCCCTGGGTTTATAAAATATCTATTGTTTACATTTCAAATCCTCACGTTTTCATAATTACACCTTTAGTCCTCCAACTTTACACAATTTACTATTTAGGTCCTTATGTGTCTTAAAACAGCCCCAAATATTTCAGATGTTACTAAAATAGTCCTTGACTCTAAGGAAATCTAGGGTTGACAGTTTTAACCCTACTAGTTTGCAATTCGCATATTTAGCTCCCTTAGCTTTGCAAAAAGTGCATTTTAAGCCCCCTTTAAGTTCTAATAAGTGGCAACTAGGTTTATTACTTCTAATAAGTTCGATAAGCTGTTGTCAGCCCGTAAATAAGCTCGGATGAGCTTATTTTGGCTTAATGAGCTTATTGGGCCTTATTGGACCCGTTAAGGTCCAATAAGCCATTTGAAGGTCCAATCTGGTTTTCAATGGTGCCTAAGCGCTTGTTAGGCTTAATTAAATTATATTCAACAGTTTGGTTTATTAATAAGCTTGGACGAGCTCATCTTGAGCTTATTGGGCTCGTTGGCCCAACACCTTAACCGAATGTCTTATAAAAAGCCCATTAGGGTCCATTAGTTATATTTAGGTTCTTTAAGCTTATCAAGTTCTTGGTCATTCATCTTATACCATGATTCTTTATTTAAGTTTCGAGTATAGGCTAGATATTACCTCACGTTGACTAATATGTGACGTGAGTCCATTCGTAGGTTCTTAGGTTCGCTAGGTCACGCGACAAGTCATGGCCCAACCCTAGTTACCACCAGAGTTAACAAAGTCCTAACTCAATTCCTTAAGTCTCGTGTACTTCCCAAGTTTTAGCAATGATTCGTTTTCAAGGTCATTTAGACCATATGTTCATGTTTACAACAAGTTAACCACGTTCCATCTTTTAAAGCCTTTTTACTACCACATGTTTAATAACGAATCATATATAACACATATACAAACATTATATTCGTGACGTGCATGGTGCGAAACCGTGCATGTTCACGTCCCACCAGCTTAACCCACAACGCTAGGGCGGGTAAGGAAGTGAGTCGGACTCACAAGATCATTGAGGTTCTTGTTTGGGGCATGCATGGTGAACCATGCATGTTTCACGTCACTTGTGCGTGTTATACCCAACCCTATGTGACTTTAGTCACACTGGCTCAACAAGGGTACAAACGTGGGTCGAGCTAGTCGCATTATAACCTTGAGGTTAAGTGTGCGTGACATGCATGGTGCATACCATGCATGCTCACGGTTCCTTGGCTTGAACCAAAACAAAACAACCACGACCCATGTTGTGAATGTCTTTCAAACGAAAAGAATTAAGGGTGAGACATTAGAGACTTACAAAGGTCCTAAGCTTTGCGAGGAGGACGGGATGATGTCGAGTGAAAGAAATGACAACCCTAATATGATTTACGGCTTGATGCTTGCGTTGTCACCAGAAGGAATTCAAAACAAATTTGTATCTCGTGCTCCTGTGACCAACGTCTAAACAAGAGGGGAAAATGAAGGGGTTTTGGTCTCTGTGTTGGTTGGCTGTGGACCGAGTAGGAAGGACACAACAATGGAATTGTTTTTCTTATCTAAAAGTTTAATGAGTTTTGTTTGTGTGTGTTTGCATCCAACTGTGATGCGTGTATATGTATAGGTAGGTGGTTTGAGTTTAAGCTAGTTGTTGGACATGGTTTTTGTTATACCATCAAGTACAATTTCTTAAATGCTAGATAGGGTACAAGATTTATAAAAATCTTTGTTGTTGGCTGTGTGTTGCCGTGAACCACCAAGGAGGGAACAAAGATCTTCTTTGATCTTTACACAAGGGGTAATAACCTTTACCTACACCTCCTTAACACTAACTATGGTTTGTTTGAGGTTAGGGTACATATGTATAGACTTGTAAGAGATTTGTAAGGATTCTTGATAATCCTCAAGCATTTGGACGTCCAAGATTTAGGCTAGGGTACTTTTGATTAGAAAATTTCTAGAAACAAGTGAAATGTAGGAGTACTTTTGGTCCTAGGTGGGTTAAGGAGTAAGCTAGTGAGTTTGTAAATACATTGAGGTAGCAAGTATGCATGAACCGGCCATATGGCTTATTTAATGGGAGAATGGGTTAAAAAAAATTGTGTAGTGGGTATAACCGTGGGTATTTGTCTGAGTATAGATAGGTATAGATGTCTTCGGGTATGCCCTAATGCACTTATATTTCAAACGTAAACGTTTTACATGACCGAATATATAATAAATTATGAAAAGCTAATAATTATCTCCTTGATAATTATATATTACTTGGTTGATGTAACCCTTAATTTGTTTGATGACCGTTTACATTAAATGGTCATTTCTAGTTTACGCGATTTAGCTTAAAAGTTAATTTAAAAGTAAACACGTATCAGACCAAAATAAATAGTGACGAATAATAGGATTCGTAAAATAACCTAAAATTGAGAAATGTTACAGTCTCCACCCGGTAAAAGAGCTTTGTCCTCAAAGCTTAAGACCTTGTAGTGGATGACGAAGCCCAGTTTGTGAAGAATTGTGGGTATTTTCTGTTTGAACGAATCTTTACGTTCCCAGGTGAACTCAGAACCCCTGCTAGAGTTCCAGCGAACCTTAACCAATGGTATCCGGCATCGCTTCAATCGTTTAATCTTCCGTTCCATGATTTCAACGGGCTCTCCCATCAACTGAAGCTTATTGTCAACGTGAATTCCTTCTAACGGCATGACTAGTGGTTCGTCAGCGTAACATTTCTTCATATTAGACACATGGAAAGTATGATGAATTCTGCTAAACTCTTGGGGAAGTTCCAGCTTGTAGGCAACTTTCCTAACTTTGACTAACACCTTGAAAGGTCTGACATATCTCGGGTTCAGCTTGCCCCGCTTACCGAACTGTACAACCCCTTTTTAAGGTGAGACCTTGAGCATAACCCTATCCCCAACTTTGAACTCCATCGGCTTTCGCTTCCGATTAACGTAGCTCTTTTGTCGATCCTGAGCAGATCGCATCCCCTGCTTGATCAGGACGATCTTTTTTGTTGTTTCTTGGATTAATTCAGGACCAGTCAGTTGGGCTTCCCCAACTTCGGCCCAGCACACTGGTGATCGACATTTTCGACCATACAGTGCCTCATAAGATGCGGCCTTTATGCTAGCGTGGTAACTGTTGTTGTATGAAAACTCGTCCAATGGCAAATGTTTAACCCAGCCTTTGCTAAAATCGATCACGCAAGCACGTAGCATGTCCTTGAGAGTTTGAATAGTCCTCTCACTCTGGCCGTCAGTTTTTGGATGATATGCCGTGCTCATACTTATATATGTACCCAAAGCTTTCTTAAATGATTTCTTGAGATTGGATGTGAATCTCCCATCACGATCACAGATAATCAAAGCAGGTATCCCGTGTCTTGCTACTATCCTGTTCAGCTACAACCTTGCCAACTTGTCCAATGGATCATTCTCCCTTATTGGCAAGAAGTGAGCAGATTTCGTAAGTCGATCCACAATCACCCAGATGGTGTCAAAACCTTGTGACGACTTAGGAAGTTTGGTGATAAAATCCATCGTGATATTATCCCACTTCCATTCGGGTATCGCTGGTTGTACTAACAGCCCTGATGGCCTTTGGTGTTCGGCCTTGACCCTCGCACACGTCAAGCACTTGCTAACATAAGCGGCGATGTCAGCCTTCATGTTTGGCCACCAATACAGTTTCTTCACATCTTGGTACATCTTTTCGGAACCGGGATGGATAGAGTATTTTGACTTGTGAGATTCGTGCATAATCACGGATCTTAAATCTCCATAGCAAGGTAACCAACTCCTGTCGTGTAAACATAAAGTTCCGTCGGCACGTGGTTCCAACCTTTCCTTAGGTATATCATTTCTGATCATACCGCCTACATCTTCATTCACAAGATTCTCTGGTTTCTAGGCTTCGATCTGAGCTTCTAAAATTCATTTAGGAAGATCCGAGCCAATAGTCATAACCAAGGCTCGAACCTGCAGTGGCTCAATCCGCTCTTTACGGCTTAATGTATCAGCCACTATGTTTGCCTTCCCCGGGATGATAACGAATGTCACAATCATAGTCACTTAGCAATTTAAGCCAACGGCGTTGCCTCATGTTAAGCTCCTTTTGATCGAGAATGTGTTGTAGACTTTTATGGTCAGTGAACATGGTGCATCTGGTTCCGTATAGATAGTGTCTCCATATCTTTAGAGCAAATACCACCGATCCAAGTTCTAAACCATGAGTGGTGTAGTTCTTCTCATGAATTTTCAGTTGTCGAGAGGTATAGGCAATCACCTTCTCTCTCTGCATTAACACAACGCCTAAGCCTTTGCGTGAAGCATCACAATAGACCACAAAGCCTTCGCTTCCTTTGGGTAATGCCAGAATTGGAGCACTACACAACTTCTGCTTTATTAACTGAAATGTGCTCTCTTCCTTTTCACCCCAATCAACTTGATTCCTTTTTGAGTGAGCTTTGTCATTGGTTTAGCAATCTTCGAAAATCCCTCGATGAACCTTCGTTAGTACCCAGCAAGACCTAAAAACTGGCGGATCTCTGTTGGTATCTTAGGAGATGCCCAATCTTTGATAGATTATATCTTGGCTGGATCCACAAGAATACCTCTGCTAGCAATGACGTGACCAAGGAAGTGTACCTTTAGAATTCAAAATTCACATTTTGAAAACTTAGCGTACAACTTCTCTTTCTTAAGCAACTCCAAAATTGCCTTAAGATATTCTTCGTGTTCCTTATCATCCTTTGAATAAATAAGTATGTCATCAATGAAAACAATTACAAACTTATCCAAGTAAGGCTTGCATACTTGGTTCATGAGGTCCATGAATACCGTAGGTGCATTCGTTAGTCCGAATGGCTTAACCTGAAACTCGTAATGACCATACCGAGTTCGGAATGACGTCTTTGGAATGTCTTGCTCTCGTACTCTAAGTTGGTGATAACCCGATCTCAGATCTATCTTCGAATAAATACTAGATCCTTGGAGTTGATCAAATAAATCGTCGATCCTCAGGAGTGGATAACGATTCTTCACCGTCAGCTTATTCAACTCACGGTAGTCGATGCACCTCCTTTTGATCCATCCTTCTTTTTGACGAATAAGACTGGGGCTCCCCAAGGTGAGGAACTAGGTCTTATGAATCCTTTGTCGGAAAGCTCTTGTAGTTGTTCTGACAATTCCTTCATTTCAGATAGAGCCAATCGATACGGTGCTCGAGCTACGGGCGCGGCTCCTAGAATTAAGTTGATCTGGAATTCCACTGGTCGAGCTGGAGGAAGACCCAACAAGTCCTTGGGAAACACTTGAGGAAAATGTCGGACGATTGGTACGTCCGTAAGTTGTTTTCCTTTCGACTTGTCCTCCTCTTTCTTGGCGGATATCTATGCCAAAAAGATCTAACATCCTTTTACAATGTACTCTTGAGCCTTTGAACATGAGATAATTGTCAACCAAGATTCTCTCTCGTAGTTACTTTCGTCACCAAGAAAAATCAGAGTTTCATTTCCATAGGGAATTTGAACAAGTTTCTCATCACTTACGATCACGGCGTGATACTTTCTTAACCAGTCCATGCCGATAATAATGTCGAAACTACCCAGTTCTACGGGCATTAGATATATGT
>BQNB010086420.1:1805-28195 GCA_026074375.1 Tanacetum coccineum | reverse complement strand
AGATATTCTATCATTTCTTTAAAGGATTCTTATGTCATTGGATCCACATCTATTTGCATATGTGAAATCCCTTATATGTATTCGAGCCTTTAATTCGGTATTCGTTTGCTACCCTTTTCGGTATTTCGTAACCCTTAGAAGTCATTGATATACATTTTATCCGACCAAGTCACTCTCGGTGGGGAGCACCTGTGTTGTTCAAAAAAAGGACGGTTCATTTCGAATGTGCATAGACTATCGAGAGTTGCACAAGCTAACCACCAAGAATCTCCCCAGGATCGATGACTTGTTCGACCAGTTACAAGTTTCGCGTTATTTCTCTACGATAGATATTCGTTCCGGTTACCATCAGTTAAGAGTACATGGAGAAGATATTCTCAAGACGGCATTTAGGACGCGATATGGACATTTTGAGTTTACGGTTATGCCTGTTGGATTAACCAATGCACCCGCAGTCTTTATGGATTTGATGAACCGAGTATGCAAACCATACCTAAATAAGTTTGTCATTGTTTTTATTGATGACATTCTAGTCTACTCAAAATCTAAGGATGAACATGAGGTTCATTTGAGACTCGTGTTGGAATTGCTGAAGAAGGAAGAGCTGTATGCTAAGTTTTCCAAGTGTGAGTTTTGGTTACAAGAGGTGCAATTTCTTGGTCACGTGGTCAACTAGAATGGTATTCACGTAGATCCAAGTAAGATTGAGGCAGTAAAGAAATGGAAAGCTCCTACGACGCTCTCTGAAATTCGATCATTTTTTGGGTTAGCAGGTTACTATCGGCGTTTTATCGTAAATTTCTCTAAAATTGCTAAACCTCTTACTTCGCTGACTCAGAAAAACAAAAAGTATGAGTGGGGCGTAGAACAGGAAGAGGCATTTCAGACTTTGAAAGATAATTTGTGTAATGCTCAATTTCTATCGTTGCCTGATGGCGTAGAAGATTTCGTAGTATACTGTGACGCATCGAATCAGGGATTAGGCTGTGTACTCATGCAAAGAGGCAAGGTAATTGCCTATGCATCGAGACAACTAAAGATCCATGAGAAGAATTATACGACGCATAACCTAAAATTGGGAGCTGTTGTGTTTGCCCTTAAGACTTGGAGGCATTATTTGTATGGTACGAAGAGTGTTATCTATACGGATCATAAGAGCCTTCAACACATATTCGATCAGAAGGAGTTGAATATGCATCAAAGAAGGTGGATTGAGTTATTTAGTTATTATGAGTGCGAGATTCACTACCACCCGGGTAAGGCGAACGTGGTGGCAAATGCACTAAGCAGGAAGGAACGAGTGAAACCTAGACGTGTACGAGCAATGGCTATGACTATTCAATCTGGAATAAGAGGGATGATACTAGCAGCCCAGGGCGAGGCGTTCAAGCAAGAGAACATACTCGTAGAAAGGCTACATGGTTTGGATCAACAGACGGAGAGGAGAGAAGATGGGAGTTTATACTTCTTAGACCGTATACGGGTTCCGTTAGTAGGAGGTGTGCGAACAATAATTATGGACGAAACTCATAAGACTAGGTACTCTGTACATCCTGGAGCGGATAAGATGTACCATGATCTTCGAGATATGTACTGGTGGCCGGGAATGAAGAGGGACATTGCAATTTATGTTAGCAAATGTCTAACTAACTTGTTCTAAGGTGAAGGCAGAGCATCAAAGGCCTTCGGGTTTATTGCAACAACCCGAGATACCTGAATAGAAGTGGGATAAGATCACTATGGACTTTATCACCAAGTTACCTAGGACGAAGAGTGGGCATGATACGATTTGGGTAATAGTCGACAAACTAACCAAGTCGGCTCATTTTCTGGCAATACGAGAGGATTATAGTACTAACAGACTGGCAAGGCTATACATCGATGAGATAGTCGCTCGACACGGAGTTCCTGTGTCGATAATTTCAGATCGAGATGGACGTTTTACTTTGCGATTCTGGCAAACATTGCAAAAGGCCTTAGGGACACGATTGGATATGAGTACGACTTATCATCCTCAAACGGATGGACAAAGTGAGCGTACAATTTAGACTTTGGAAGACATGTTAAGAGCGTGTGTGATAGATTTTTGTGGCAATTAGGATGTACACCTACCGTTAGTAGAATTCTCTTACAATAATAGTTGTCATTCGAGCATTCGGTGTGCTCCATTCAAAGCATTGTATGAAAGAAAATGTAGGTCGCCCGTTCTGTGGGCTGATATTAGGGAAAGTAGTTTGATTGGGCCTGAGTTGGTACAAGAGACAACCGATAAGGTAGTTTTAATCAAGGAGAAGCTCAAGGCGGCAAGAGATCGTCAAAAGAGCTATGCTGACAATAAACGTAAACCCCTAGAGTTCGAGGTTGGAGATAAAGTGTTACTGAAAGTGTCGCCTTGGAAAGGCATGATGCGATTTGGAAAGAAAGATAAGTTGGCACCAAGGTATGTAGGACCATTTGAATTCTTTGAAAGGATTGGCCCTGTAGCTTATAGGTTAAGGTTGCCTAACGAATTGAGTGAGGTGCATGAAACATTCCACGTGTCAAATTTGAAAAAGTGTTTGGCGGATGCTAACTTGCATGTGCCTTTGGATGAGATTGAGGTCGACAAAACTCTTTATTTTGTCGATAAATCCGTAAAGATTATGAATCGTGAGGTTAAGACTTTAAAACGTAGTAAGATTCCTATTGTTAAAGTACGTTGGAGTTCAAATCGTGGTCCTGAATTTACGTGGGAGCGCGAGGACCATATGAAGGCTAGGTATCCCCAACTGTTTATTGCTAATTCTAGTTAATCTAGTGGTTAAATCTCGGGACGAGATTTCCCTAAGGAGGGGATACTGTGACAACTATGTTTTGAGCAGGTTAGTCAACCGTTAACATTGACTTGAGTTTCACTATGTGTTATGATAATTATGTGTTTATGTGATCTTATGTGAGTTGGTTACAAATCCATTGAGCGTGATCGTCTCATGGTGATTGAAGTTATGGTTGCTGTGGATATTTCATTATGTTCACATTTTAGTGACATTGAAAATGATGGTAAAATTTTATGTGTGTACGTATTTATATGTATATGTATACGTATTTGGATGATAAGAATTCGCGAGAATAGAAATTTAGTTAGTAGATTCTAGTATTAATAAGTTAGAAAAATAAAGTATGAAGTGAATTTATTTTTAGGTATTTAAAATTAGTTTATTTAGAAGGATGTCTAAATAAATAAAGGTTTTATAAAAACAACAAAATTAAAAGGTTTTTGTGTAAATAATAATAAAAAAATTAAAATAAGGGGATGTTTGTTCGGCCGGATATGTGAGAAAAAGGGGAATTTTTTTTAGTCCAACTATAACTCTAATTAGGTAATTATCTAAATCTCTTTCCCTTCACTATAAATACAAACCCCTCACCCCTATTTTTTTTAAGAACCGGTCGAACCAAGGAAGAAAGAAAAAAAGTTTTTTTTATTCAAGATCAAATTGGTGATTTGAGGTTTTTAAGAATTAAGGATCAATGTATGTTTAAAAACTTTAATTGTTTTAATTTATGTAACAATAAAGTGATGGATAAATTAGGGTTTCATAAAATCTGTAAGTTAACGATGTTAAACTTAATTAGAAGTGTTTATGGTTTAATTAGAATCATATTCATGTATTCAGTTAGAGTTAGAACGCGATAAAATTGAATTTAGGGTTGAGCAGAATTTTGAGTCATCTTGTTCGAATGTCACCTCATGATTGGTAACGAGATTTTTGATGAATCTTATGTCTATTGATAAGTTCAGCGAGTCTAGTTTCTAGAAAATCTTGCCTCAAAAGTTTTTAAGGTCGGGAAGTCATTCAAATGTTGGTTACACTAAAAATTGTCAGATCAGTAAATACGGGTCAGATTTAGGTCAGGTTTGTGAGGGTAAAAACTATACTTAAAAGTGTAATTAAGCTTAGCCATTCTACAGTACTCAAGTTCCATATGTCTATGGATAATATTGTAAAAATTAGCCTCTGAAAGCTTGTCTAAGTATGTAGTTAGAGTGATATATTTTGGTGTGCAATCAGATCCGAATTAGGACAGTTTTGAAGTTTGATTTTATTTATGGTAGTTACACATGTAAGTAATACCTGGGAATCACAAGGTAGTTAATATACTCATAAATGAACATGAGTGATTTTTGGTATAATTTATGAAGATCATTAAGTAAGGGTTTTGGGTACGTAAAGAGACACTAAAATTCTACAATCCTGAGTTAATTGTAAGTAGCTAGTGTAAAGTGTTAGTAAGATGGTTAAGGTTGGGCATGGTGTCGGGGTGACCCATGATGGTTAACTAAACCCTTAGACATCCATCATATGTGTGTTACATGGACTAGAGCTTTTAGCTTGGTCGCGAGTAACCGTGTTTATTTATTTGTATAGTTGCGTGTAGAGATTTGGAAGCTGCGTTTGAGTATCCATGTGAATTTCCTAGTCCTATTTTACTATGTTTTCTTGGGATGGAAGTGATGCAAAATATGTTTCAAAATGTTTTGATTATGTGATTATATGGTTCAAGTTACACATGGACATTTAAGTAGCTATTATATGTTATGTGCTGCATGTTGTATGATGTTGCATTGTTCTTCGCCTACTTTGTGGGCAAGAGGTTTTGCCTACTTGGTGTGGGTATGAACCTGTGTGTTGGTGCTACGTGTAACCAAGACGTCTGGGATTTAGGATTTCATTCCTCCACATCGAGACTATTTTTTGTTGCATTGGACTCGTGACAAACACGTTCTGTCCCAATTCGGAGATTCTTAGTTTGCATGATTGCTAGCAGTATAATAGACCAGCCTTCACCACTTTGTCACTGCCAAAGCGTTTTGTTTTTTTTATAATCACAGTAATTGCATTTACATTCTTTATGAGTGTCCGTAAATACCTATGACTCTCACCAACCATTGTGTTGACGTTTTAAGTACACATCAATTTTCCACCAGGTGAGCCGTAAATGATGGGTTTAAGTAAATAAAAGTGCTAGAGAGACCAATGTAGGCAGCTGTAGAAAGTTCCCAGATTTCAGATTCGTACTCGTATTGTGACATGAATCACTCGAATGTTTTTATCTAGGTTTTGCGTGATGACACACAGTCATTGGTATTTGCGATGGACCTTTTCTTTTCATTAACATACAACAAGATTTCCGTTCTTATCTTGTATTATCGTATTTGTCACAGACACAAAAAAACAATTATCGTGTCATTTGTATTACAAGATTATGCAATGTAGTATTCCTTATGGTTACCACCACCATTGTGTTGTGATGATATCCATGATGTTACGCCTCGTGTTTCCGCCTTGGCGGGGTGTGACATATGAGTCTTCTAAAACCATCCACACACAACTAACTTCTCATAAACTTAAAATTTCTTTCTTGTTTATCTTGTTGGTCTCTTTGCTTCCATACCATCATAACTCCACCACCATCATCATATAATTTTTTAGAAGTCATTTTATAAGGTAAATCACAAGGTGCAAAAAGACTTGTATCTTTCTTGCACCAAAAACCTCTAAAAATAAAGTTTTCTAAACTTTTCTTACACTTTTATTAAAATTGTTATACAATTATTAAGCATATAAGATCTTGATTGATGACTAGTGTGTGAAGATCAAGGTGTAATTAGTGTGTGTATTTAGAGAGAGAATTTCTTAACCTTTTCTCATTTGATATTCACTACAAGAAAAAGTGATATTTGGGAGGAGGGAAAACATGTCAAATACTCAGAAAGCCGTGCCAAATGCTATTTGGCACGGCTTTGGCACGCTTTTGGCTCCGTTATAAATATGAGGGTGCCAAATACATTTGGGTCGGGTTGAAACCGTGCTAAATAGTATTTGGCATGATTCTTGGGACGGTTTAACTTTGGAGTGCCATGAGTGAGGTATTTGGCACGACTGGTGATTTTTCGTTCCAAAATAGTCATTCGTCACACTTTTATATCCCGTGCCAAATGTGTATTTGGTACTAACTCATTTCCCGTGCCGAATGGTATTTGATACAGTTTTTATTTACTGTGCCAAAATTAATAAGGACGGTTTTATCTACCCTGACATGCACATTTGGCATGGTTTTTATTTTTTGTGCCAAAATTATTTGGCACATTTTTATCCGCCTTGCCAAAAAAACATTTTGCACATGTTTGCGTTCCTCATAATAATCATTTGGCACAATTTACCAACGGATATTACTAACCGATAAACAACACATTTTAGCGACAAATTAAATGCCATTTTACAGCTAATTACACCCTTATCTTTTCTCTAGTAAAACATGTACAACAATACTAAAAGAGATGCCCAATCATCCAAATGGAAGTTAATAATTTCAACTCATTTCAAAATCTCTAAATCTAAGCAATGTGTATAACATTCAAATTACAAGTTAAAATAACAAATGTCTAAAAGAAATAATCTACAATCTAGCAACATAAATTACAGGTTAATGAAATCCACATCATATTACTAATTTCCTTACAGCAGAGATTTCATGCTTCATGTTTCTGAATTAGGTGTTTTGGGCAGCTTCACAATAGAAATTTCATGCTTCCTTAATATCTTAAGAGCAACTTCACGAGATTCCTACTCGTTTACTGATGATGCTCGAATATTTGTAACATATCTAGGAATAATATAAATTGATTCCTTTATGAACTTGAGTAGCTTAACCAACGTGACTAGCAACAACAACATAAAGCAGCAAAGCATAATAGGAAATCTAAACAAATAAAACATTCCTAAGGAGTTTAAATTCAGTATCAAACATCAAACATCAGCAAAGAAACAAACATACCCAATCTTTGTCTGCAAGCGTCATCTTTTGCAAATATGTTCTCATACACCATCAAGCTAAAAATAATTAGGAATCTAAAATAAGCAAAGAAAAATGACATCAGATCATTAATAGAAGGGTTCTCAAGTGCCAACACGGCATGTATTAGGAAAGCCTTTCTTGGCTTTGATAAGGCAAGCAAGACGGTGGACTGGCTGCTATCAAAATCAGAAACTAAGATTCTATACCTCCTCCTGGCAGGAGCTGCAGCTTTATGGATGTATCCAATAGTGCATCTTCTGCTTCAGAATGTGAGGTTCTGTCCGGAACTGGTGATCAGTCTATGGCTATAAAGACTTGAGATGATCAATCAACTATGAAAAATAAGGTTCTTCAAGAAGTACCAAAAACAAAAGAGAGAAATACTAAAGGAGTTAGACGATGTGTTGATTAACATAACCATCTTGCTAAAGCAACAAGGGAAAGGGCAAGAGTGCAGGCAAGGGAAAGGACAGTAGAAAAGTGAAATAACAAGCACGATGATGCTGGTAAACAATTTAAATTTCAACCATGTCTTGATCAAGAAACGTATCAAGATGTAAATGACAAGAAATTGCATCCCAAAAAAAAATACTTGTTCAGTTACCAACTTAATTCTGGATTGACACAAAAGGTAATAATATTGTAATATACATTGAATTCTTTGTAATTTATTTTCTTATAATATCTTGCTAGAGAGTTTAATGATATTTGTCGTACACAAAAAAAGAAAAAGAACAACTGTAATTACATTAACTTATGACTTCTTGATAATTGGCTATTTTTTCACTTGCAGAAGAGAGCCTTGTTCGTAATATTAGTATATCAATTTATTGTTGCAACTTAAACGACTTGAAAATAAGTAATCAAGCTACAAATCCTAACACACATACATATACCAATTAAAACACACTCCATACATCTCATTTATCTCAACTAATCATTAGTATAAAACCTATCAACGATGCTTTTGAAAATTATAGTTATAGCTAACAACACAATGCAAAACTAGCTACATCAAATACGTAAAATGGCTAGAAAAATTAGAGAGATTCTCCAAGTATAACAATACAAGCCAAACTATATCAAATAACACTAAGAAATAAAATTCAAAGCTCTAAGTACTATACCACATCAAACACATCAGACACTATATATTTGGCTTTTTCAAAAAAACCACATCAGACATTAGCAAATATTGTCAAACTTAAACCCACATAAATTTGTAAATTCACCAATTAAAAACAAGTGAGCAATAACAATATACACTGTTGAAAGAATACATAAACGAACAAATAAATCCAACTTCCTAAATAATCATAACTGATTTGGGCTAGAACAATCACACATGAATATCTAAAAATGCAATATTACTTGGGCCAAATATCTAATAATATTATGCAAACAATACACTATTAAACTTCCATACAAAAAGATATAAAATTTCTAGTAACAAAAAATCCTATTGTTTAGAGAATTTAGCATTAAATGATAATATGTTCCAAGAGACTACCTTGTAATGAGCATTAACTGCAGCAGTAAGCATGTTTCAAGCTCCTATAGATTAGGTCTTACATGAACCCTAATGCATAAAATAATCCAAAAACAAAATTGACCCATAAACACCTCAAATTGATGTTTAAATTAAAGAAAAAACAGATAAAAGAACCTGATTTTTAAATATGTGAACTTGAAATCGAAAGTGACGAGTATGATACGTCATGACCTATGGTGGCGAGGATATGACTAACGATCGATGAGAGGTGACTAGCAAGGATCAATAATGGAGACGTTTTTGGTTTGGTTGAAGACCGAGAGATGAAATGAAAAGCTTAAGTTTGAGATGTGAGATGTGAGGTTGAAAAGGTTGGAGTGACAATTTAATTTTTTGTGAAAAATAGAGGCGGGACAAAGGGAAATGTCAAAGAGGGAAATTTATTTACTCTGTATTTTGGAAGGATTGTAAATTTAGGTTTGTATCTTTTAAAAAACAAATAGTGAATAACATGTACAAATTTTATCAATAATATGTTGTGTTTATTTAAATAGTTGTTTTTATAAAACTACTCTAGTTAATATCGTATTATTTAAGGGTGTAAACGAGTTAAGCGAATACGATAAAGCTCAAAATTAGCTCGTTTAACATTTGTGAAGATCGAGCTCGGCTCACTCTGTGCTTTATTTGTAGAGCTCGATCTCAGTTAACGAGTTATTTCTCAGGCTCGAAACCCACTCCAACTTAACTCGTTTGTGAAGAAAAATTAGTTTTTGATTGGTCTAATCGAACACAATGTTTAAAACCTTATTCACTTGTAGTTCGACGAGTTATTAACTAAGGTAGAAGACACTATTCAAGCTCGACTCGATAGCTCGACGAGTCTTCACAAGGATGTAACTTTTAGAGAAAATCATCTTAATGTTTTTCATTAAAATTTACAACTATATTTAACATATGAAATCTTTGAATTTGTGGATTTCCCTTCTTTTGCAATCAGATTCGCTACAACACCCATTGCTTTAACTAATTTTCCACCCTTATTTCTATGTTATGTATGGTCGTGTCTAAGGGCATATCGTTTGAAGTAGATTCTTCTTTTTTATCAATCAAAACCTCATCCCAATGTGTATGTGTTTATTTAGATAATTGTTTCTATAAAACTACTCTACTTAATATCGTATTATTTCATTCAAAAAAATATCGTATTATTTAAGGGTGTAAACGAGTTAAGCGGAGACGATAAAGCTCAAAATTAGCTCGTTTAACATTTGTGAAGATCGAGCTTGGCTCACTCTGTGCTTTATTTGTAGAGCTCGAGCTCAGTTAACGAGTTATTTCTCAGGCTCGAAACCCACTCCAACTTAACTCGTT
This sequence comes from Tanacetum coccineum, assembly GCA_026074375.1. Classification (NCBI taxonomy): domain Eukaryota; kingdom Viridiplantae; phylum Streptophyta; class Magnoliopsida; order Asterales; family Asteraceae; genus Tanacetum; species Tanacetum coccineum. The sequence continues at coordinate 18,489 of BQNB010086420.1, read as the reverse complement.
TGTGAAGAAAAATTAGTTTTTGATTGGTCTAATCGAACACAATGTTTAAAACCTTATTCACTTGTAGTTCGACGAGTTATTAACTAAGGTAGAAGACACTATTCAAGCTCGACTCGATAGCTCGACGAGTCTTCACAAGGATGTAACTTTTAGAGAAAATCATCTTAATGTTTTTCATTAAAATTTACAACTATATTTAACATATGAAATCTTTGAATTTGTAGATTTCCCTTCTTTTGCAATCAGATTCGCTACAACACCCATTGCTTTAACTAATTTTCCACCCTTATTTCTATGTTATGTATGGTCGTGTCTAAGGGCATATCGTTTGAAGTAGATTCTTCTTTTTATCAATTAAAACCTCATCCCAATGTGTACAAGCTTATTCCACAGCACACGGCTTTTTTGATGTAGATGGTCCGTTGAAGATGACGTACCATTTATGTTTTTCATGGCTTGAATTCTTAAGGACTTTTTCAATTTCTTCTTCTCTGATGAATCTTATATATACGGTATAATGAAGTACCACATGGGTGGATATATAGGAATCAAAATATGACGAATAACTCATGTTATGATCTTTTACATCTTAGGTCCTCCTGTTTCATAAAAATGGCTTATGTTCTTCATGCAACATTGTTTTTATAAAAAGAAGAAATCCAAAAATAATTACTGACATATAGACTTGACTAAAGAATGCATGCGTTAATTTATCCTATGCATTTGTTAGCGTAAGTCTAATAAGTATTTCTAGCCTATTATTTCATAGATTTTATTAGCTTAAGTTTATAAGTACCATTATTATCAAAAGCAAAAAATGAGACGTTCAAGTTCACTTATACGAGTTTATAAGGTAAAGAGACAAACGAATGCATAAGCTTGACATAAGGATTAGAAACATACTATAAAAATCGCCCCTAATTACACTCATATTTTCAAATACCTATAAAAGTTGTTCCAAATATATATACGTATTTGGCACCGTTCTTACCAATCGTTTCATATACATAAGTACTTGGCACCAACATTAGATAGCGTTCCAAATACATATACAAATTTGGCATCAGTGGTACCAACCGTCCCAAATACACAAGTATTTGGCACCGGTAACTCAAACCATTCCAAATACACATGTATTTGGCACCATTATTAGAAAGCGTTCCAAACGCATATGTATTTGGAACGGTTTTTAAATATCCGTCTCAAATACCTACTTATTTGGCACGGTTAGCTAAAAAGTGCCAAATACGTGTATTTGGAACGATTATTTAACCGTTTCAAAAAGTTTCGTCCTAAAGACCACCTTTTCTTGTAGTGATTGATACAAATGACTTGGTGTGGAGGATTTTATCATTATGGTGGCCTAATGCCTTATTTATACTTAGATATGTAACTAAGTATACTATAAATACAATAGTAGTCCCTATACTATTTTCTATTAAGCACATTGATCCTAATCTTTATCAATCCTATTATTACATCAAAAATGTGGAATTTATATTTAATTCCAACAATCTCCCCCTATGTAATGATAGGATAGATTTGGATCTCTTTCTTGTGTAGCTCGAAAACGCTGAGAGTTCTTTGTGAAAGTTGAGGACGACCTTGTAGCATATCTCCCCATATAAAATTTTCTCCCCCTATATAATAGGATAGATTTCTTTATCTCTGAAGGTATCAACTCTACCCTCGAACTTAAAATCAACATTCTCAAAAGCTAACTTGATCTTCTTTTACAACTTGATTCTTTAATAGCTTGTATGAAATCTTTATCTTTGAACTTGATCTTGAAAATAGATTTCAATCACATAATGTTGCTGATGAAAGATCTTGAACACGATGATATTGATTGAGCATTGCTTTGTAGAAGACTTGAACACTTGTCTTTATCCTTGAATCTTCATACTCTTTTAGCTCCCCCTCAATCACATATCCATCTCTTGAATATTGAAGTAGTGATCTTGATTGTGAAGACTTTTTCTTGAATGACTTGTTGTTGAAGATGATGATGATATTGTTGAAGTAATCTCATGCAAATGTTGAACCGGCTATCTTGATTGATCTTTAAGCTTGATGAAGCACTACAACTTATTCTAAACATTTGATGATGTAACCTCGAAACATATCAATAAGAAAAGAAAATAACAAAATAACTCTCATTCTGTTTTTGCTTTCTCTCTTTTCTTTCAATCCTCACCAACAATATATACATTTTCTCATTCTGTTTTTGCTTTCTCTCATTTCTTTTAATCCTCACCAATCATGAAGATAAAACATATCTTCTTGATCAAACTACTTATAACACAATGATTTCTTTAAACTTTAATTTCTTTTTGCCCATTATCTCGATTTGTCCTATATATTCTTGCTTATATCTTCTCCCCTTTCATATACTTAGATCGACCTTACATTTTCTCCCTAAATATACTTATATTTTTACCTCTCTCATATTTGGCTAATACTAAGCTTATATTTTCTCCCCCTCATGATGATTATGATTCATCGTAAGTATCATGATCATATAAGCTTCCAAAATAAGCTCCGGGTGAAGATTATCATTTGAAGTCCATGAAATTGAAATCGAAATCATTTCTTTCCTCTCTAAGAATCAAACATTATCCCTTTTATAAACAAACATACTCCCCCAAAATAACCATAAGCTCCCTCAAACAAACAAACTTGAGTGATATGATTCCCGTAAAGGTTAAAAGATAACTTTTGTCGTTATAAGATTCGTTGAAGATGTCATGCTTGTGAAAGGTAGAGATGTTGTTGTTGTATGTTGTAGTAGATGAATGGAGAATTATCAGAGTAAGAACCATCTTCCACATTAACCATGAAGTTCATACATCACAAGATCATGCTTTGAAAATTCTCGATGAAATATTTGAAAAATATAATCAAATCAATTTCTCAATGATAAGGATGTGGAAATATGATCATAAAATCCAAATAAGCATTGATCTCGTGAACTTAGTGTTGTGTTACCATGGGAAACACATAACTACTAGATCACATAGATAACTAGTTAACACGCATTTGAATCATTAAACAACCATTTTCAAATAGTGACCTACATTCAGCGTTGGCATGACGTTAGCACGGGTAGGATTTCCATTCGATCATTGTGAATAATATTTTATAGTATCACTCCAGAATATTCCAGAAATGTCACGTAAAATGTCACAAAGACATATACTTATGTACCATTTTGTATTATTGATGTTTAATACAAACGTACTTTTATGTCCTAAAGATATTTCATTGAATATCAATTTGGCTCCAGACTCTTGTGCATTTTTTTGTAAGCAAGGACTGGAGCAGAATGTCCTTTATTCAATACCAACATTCTCACAATGAGAAGTCGATAGATTATGTGTTAAATCTCCGTGAGAATGAAACAAATACTTTTTGAGAAGTACTTGACTGGCTAGGAGGGGTTGTGCATTTGCATCACTGGGTCTATGATGTCTACTTCAATACCAAAAATCAATGAATGAAATCCGATAGCATATGAGTTGACCCGGTTTCTATCCTAGTGTAGGAGAAACACCCTTCTTCTTTTCTATAAGCCTCTTACTTTTCAACTCCAACCTTTTCATTGCTTATCATTCGATCCTTCTTCATCATATTCTTGTCACTTTTGACATCTTTACCATTTTTCATTCATTCTTTATCATTCAAAGCTTTATCACTTAAGTCCACTTGGCATTCAAAACATGTTGATTTGCACTACAAACTCCATCACCTAGACCTAACTTTCCTAAATTGGAAGAAAGACTCCGGGGTAGATCAATTCCGATTCTGAAAGATCATAGGATTATTTTAAGAGTAACTAAATCACACCGTGCAACTCAATCAACATACGCCAAGATAATTCCTTTAGAAAGAATGTTCGTGAAAACCATGATGAAAATCGGAAATTGTAGCATGAGATTTTGATTAAATCAAGAGAATTTAGAATAAGCACTCTGTCTGTTTTCGTATGCGGTGGCATTTCTTTTCTTGCATACTTTTCTCTTTTTCTTTTCATGTGCTGTTCTTGCTTTTGAAGCACACGACATATACTTTAATTTTTTCAAGTATACGATTTCTCAATTCTCTCTTTATGGGTGCGGGTCGTTAAGGCGATTCACGGGGACGATGGTAATGTTGGAGGACACGTTAAATCTGGTGCTAAAATCCTGTTTGGATGGATATTGTAAGGGAAACTCACGCTTTGAAAACTAAATGTACCAACTTACTGATTGTATTGCATGTTTAAGATTGGGGAATGGTGAAAAAACGTTTTTTGGGAGGATATTTGGAATGAATGTAAAAACTCTACAGAATCGGTTCCTCGCATTTATATTCCTTGAATCTTGCAAAATTGATCACAATGGGGGCGAAACTTGCTCAACCTAGTTTGAATATTCCTTTTTCGAAGAATCGAGGGTGGAGTTGAACAGAATTATTCAACGAGTTGTCAGCTTTGGTGCATAATGTTTCTTTAATTCCTATGTCTGACAGATGGAAATGGGACTTGGAGAGCTCGGAAGATTTTTCTGTTGTGTCGGTTAGAAAGATTATTGATGATAAATCGCTTTCAGATGTTGACTCAAAAACTCGATGGATAAAATATGTGCCGATAAAGGTGAATGTTCATTCTGGAAGTTAAGACAGATTCTCTTCCAACGAGGTTTAATGTTTCACGCAGAGTATAGATATGATTCCATTATGTTGCCCTATTGTGATAATAGGTGGTGAGACGTCTAGACACTTGTTCTTCTATTGTTGCATGGTTAGACAAATTGTTCGCAAGATCACTCGTTGGTGGGATGTTCCTTATGTTGAGGTCGAATCATACGAAGATTGGTATAATTGGCTTGTGAACCTGCAGATTTCTTCTATGCATAAACAGATGTTCGAAGGTGTTTTCTATGTCATGTGGTGGCACTTATGGTCGTTTCGTAATAAGCTCATTTTTGATTCTAAACCTCCTTCGCAGGCGTTGTTTTTTGATGATGTAGTTTCTATGTCTTTTCATTGGTGTAGGTATAGACGTAATGCGTCATTTAGTTGGTACGATTGGGTTAAAAACCCGAATCTTGTCACTGTGTAATTGCTAGCTCCTTGCTAGTTTTGTTTCAATAAAATTGCTGTTCAAAAAAAATCTCCATGGGAATGAAACAAATACATTTTGAGAAGTACTTGAGTGGCTAGGAGGGGTTGTGCATTTGCATCATTGGGTCCATGATGTCTACTTCAATATCAGAAATCAACGAATGAAATCCGATAGCATATGAGTTGACCCGGTTTCTATCCTAGTGTAGGAAAACACCTTCATCATTTCCTTAAAAGCCTCTCACTATTCAACCCAACCTTTTCAGTTTTCATATCATTTGAATTCTTCTTCTCATATTCTTGTCACTTTGACAACTTATCATTTTTGTTCATTTGTTTTCATCCAAAGCTTTATCACTTAAGGTCCTTTTGGCATTCGAAAACATGTGATTTCAACCTCAAACTCCATCACTAGACCTAACTTTCTAAATTGGAAGGGAAGATCTCCCGGGGTAGATCAATTCGGTCTGGAAATCATAGGAGTTATTTTGGGTAACTAAATCAACACCTGCAATCAATCAACATATGCCAATATAATTCCTTTAGAAAGAATGTCTATGAAAATCATGATGAAAATCTGAGATCGTATCATGAGATATTAATATTGCAAGAAAAAGTAGAACCAATCACTCTGTGTCTTTGTTTTTGTATGCGGTGGCATTTCTTTCTTGCATACTTTTCTCTTTTACTTTTCAATGGTGCTGTTCGTTCTTTTGAAGCAACATGACATACTTTCATTTTTTTAAGTATACGATTTCTCATTTCTCTCTTTCTATTTTTCTCTCACAAATCTCTCTTTCTGTTTTTCATCATTCTCACAAACATCATATGAAGAAGAAAATTTTGATCTTTAAAATTTTGTTTAAAAATCATTTTTTAAAAAAAAATAAAGACACTCCTCTTTAACATATGCCGAGAAACATTTTTAACATGAAGCTAAAAACGCAAAAATACGGATATGTTAAGATGAAATGTAAAACAATTTTTTTCATTTCGTTTCATTCCTGAAAACTTTCAACACATATAACGGACACCCCCTCAAAAAATACCATATCTTCGTTAAAACATTTATAAGGGAGTTCCTCTTTGCACTTTTGAGTCCTTTATTTCTTTAGACACTTTTTCACAAAGAAAAATACATCGATTTGAAGACCTTTTTATAATTAATTTTATCTTGAAAGTACCACATTTTAAAATTCGAATCGATTGTAACTATCAACTTGAGATCATTGACTTTTAAAACAAATTGATTTTGTCTTTTAAGTACCACATAATGATTTTGAAAAATATTTTTCAATGACTCAAGTCAAAGAAGACTTCTCTTCTTTTTCAAAGATAGATGCACTGAAGCGTACACCTTCTTTTCTTTAAAGCACGGGTTATGTACTGAAATGTACACAAGCCATCAGATAAAGTTCGGGTTTCGTACTGAGTTATACGAAGGCCATTATTTTAAGTACGAGTTTCATATTGAATGTGTATGAAAGCCATCATTTTAAGTTCGAGTTTTCGTAACTGATATACGAAAGCCATTAGTTTAAGTTCGGGTTTCGTACTGAGTTATACGAAAGCCATTAGTTTAAGTTCGGGTTTCGTACTGAATTATACGAAATTAATCATTTTAAGTTCGGGTTTCATACGGAGTTATACGAAAGCCATTATAAAAAACAAAAAATCTTTTTGTATTTTCTCTAAAGTTTTGAATAAAAGAAAATCTTTTTGTCTTTTATAAAATTTATACATAAAAAACATATGAACTTTTTATCAAATTTTATATAAAAGAAAATCTTTTTTGTAATTTTCTAAACTTTCTATATAAAAGAAAATCTTTTTGATTTTTTTTAAATTTTCTTAAACTAATAGAATTTTTTTTTTTTGAAGTTCCTATCAAGTTAAACAACTTTTGGTACCCACTTAAGCACGTTACTAACGGGTTTACCATATTTGGAGAACCAAATGTAAGTTGCGTCAATTTTATGCATAGAAGTTGAATTCCAAGGAGATTTGAAACCTGGTGTTTCATTTTGAAATAACGTTCTTGGAATCAACGGAGACTTAAAACTCTTCTCATTTGTCCATTTTGACTTATAAAACATTGTTGTTTCATTAGGAGTTTTAAAGCTTCTCAAAGGTGTGAACACTGTTTTGAAACCCGGTGTTTCATTCGATGTTTTAACCTTTGAGGAAGACGAAGATTTCCATTTAGTGTTAAAACTCGGTGTTTTATTTTGAAAAATTATTTTCGAAATGAATGGAAACCTTACATCTTTCACCTTTTTCAAAACTGAATCATCTCTTTTACGCATTGAAAACATTTCACTTCTTGAATACTTGAACGGTTTGGAAATGTTTTCCTTTCTTTTCCACATTTGTTTTGAACTTTCGTTTTTCACATGATTTTGAGAAGTAAATGTTTTGAATGAACGTTGTTTCTTTAAAGACTTCCTATCTTTTTGCAAAGAATAAGTAGTAAATTGAGAAACCTTCTTCGAAATCGGTTTTGAAGATTCACCCGTGTAAAGCTTATCCGAAACATTCACTTTTGGAATTGATTGTGTGAAAACGTGAGAAACAGCCTTTTTTTGTTTTATTGAATCAAACAATCTTTTGTAATGCATTTTCAAATCATTGTTCTCTTTTTCAAATTTTTTACAAGAAGTTTCATATTTCTCTTTCAACACATTATATGATGTTCTCAAATCATTGTTTTCTTTTTGCAACGAAGTGTAATTTTGAGATGCCAACTGCGATTTTAATAAAGCATTCTCTTTTTCAAGATTTGCAAAATATGTTTCAAATTTATCAGTTCTTTTTGAAAGCTCTGTTTTGACATCATCAAAATCTTTGACTCGTTGTGCTAAAACCTTTTCCAACTTTGAAATCTTAGTCTCAAACACCTTTTTCTCTTCATCAAAACATTTCACTTTATCCCCCATTTCCTTTACAAGTTCCAAATTCTTAGTCTCAAACGTTGAACTTGTAATGGAAATCTTTGAAACGTTTGATTCATATTCTTTCTCGATCATTTCAATCATTTTCTCAAGAGAAGTATCATGTTTTGAAAACTTAAACTTTGTTTCAAGTCTTTGTTTCAAAACATCATTGGAAGCCAACAAATCATTATACTCTTTTTGCACCGAAGAAGACACTTTTTCAAGAAATTCATTTTTAGCCAAAAACATTCGTTTGTCTTCTTAAAAAAGAATGATTTGTTGTTTCATCTCTTGATCTGAAATCTTAAGTTTCTCCAAAAGTTTCGAAACTTGAGATTTCATTTGATCAATATCTTTTAACAACACAGATTCTTTAGTCACGTACACTTTTTTAAGATTATTCAACTTAGATTCTCTAGATTTTAGATCTTGATTTTCAGTTTGCAAACTTTTTATTTCAACTTTTAAGCTCTCAATTTCTTTTAAAGCACAATATTTATCATCTAAAAATCGTACAACCAGTTCAGCAGTTTCTTTTAATTGTGTTTGCAAACTCAAAATCAAATCATTTTCTGAGTTATCTTGTGTGTCAAGAACTATTTCTGAATCAAACTCAGATGGTACCTTATAAAATATCTCAGATTGTTCTTCCAACAATCGTATTTTCTTGCACTGAGCATTAATCAATTCATCTCTTTCTCTCACAATCGCTTCTGCAAGTGCACGTGCCTTATATAGCTCTTCAACCGATAAATTCAAACTTTCATTTACACTCTTAAGTTCCTCAACTTGCACTTGAAGATTTTGAACCGTTGTAAAATCAACAACTTTTTACTTTAAATGTTCATTTTCACTCTGAAGTTCCTTAACTTGCGCTCGAAGATTTTGAACCGTTGTAAAATCAACAATCTTTGACTTCAGATGTTCATTTTCAGAATCCTTTTTACGTAGACACTCTTTTAGCTCTGAAATTGTCGTTTGTTGAATCTTAACAGTGTTATTCAGCTCAACTAATTGACCACTCATCGTGTCAAGTGAATCCTCTTGTTCTTTAATCTTTTTAGTATATTGTCTGTCATTGTCGTAAAGCGAAGAAAAAGTGATCATATATTTTTCGTTTTCTTTCTCAAGTTTTTCACACTTTGCTTTATATGATTCGAGACTCAACTTATCCCAACTACTCATATACATGATGAACGAATCGGATACACTCGATTAATTAACTCGGACTCACCCAACTTGTTTCTAAAATTCCACAAAAAAATTTCAATGAATAACCCGATAAACGAGCTCAATTAATCACAACAAACTAATATCTCGCAAACGTTTAAAAAAAAAAACTAAAACCGAAAACTAAAACTATTTAATTCTCAAAAAAAATCCGTAGACTAAAAAAAATATAATTAAAAATATCTAACACAAAATTTTAATAATATATTTTTTATTATTATAAACAACACTACTACTAAAAAAATGTTTCTACTAAAAAAATATTCTACTTGTAAGCACTATTATAAAGTGCAGAGACTATTTGTGTCAAGATAGGAAAGTTTAGTCAACAATCTAATCATGGCATAAATAGGGATTAGATGTAACAATTTCATTTCAATCACAAGGCAAGTTAGATATTTCTCTCTCTAAACACACACACTAATTACACCTTATTTTACACACACTAGTCATCAATCAAGATCTTAATATTCAATATGTGGTATCAAGAGCCAATGATTGCGGATTAGTGCTTATTTTAGTGTTTAATTGTGTTTGTGAGATCAAGAATTGATTATTTATGCTTATCAGCTTATTTTCAGCTTATATCATGTGCTTATTGCTTATGTTTTAAGCTTATTTGTGCTTATTAGGAGCCGTAACACAAGATTGCGAAAAAAAAGAAGCCTATAGCTAGGAGACAAGCCGAAGAATTTGATGCGACTTCAAGGCCCTTGTCACAAAATAGTATACAAATCTCGTAAAGAACGATCTCGGTAGACGAATATCTACACACTCTTCATTTTGTGAACAAACACTGTTGACTTTCCGAAAATGCGATCTTCAAGGCCTGGTCTCACATAAATGTTCACCGCTAAATAAGTTTATGTCTAAGACTATCTCGACATAAGTAAACTTTCTTGAGAATGTCATGGGATCAAACAACAACTTCCATAGCAAATCAATCTCCGCATAAATTCTTTTTACAACGAACCGTTCCCAACGAAAGAGAATTTTTCACCACATACTTTTGTCAAAGCGGCTACGATTACCGTCCTATGCTTTGAACATCCGAACTCGTTGATCCAAGACAAAATCTGGACAATATGCAATTATAATAAACACACCTAAGACATCAACAAACTTGGGTCCCCATTGAAATGGGTCCCGATGAGTTATGGTGTCCTAGATAATTTTATCTATTTGACGTTGACTTTGGGAATCATTAGCTAGGGGTTCAGCTATCGGTTGCATTTTAGGAAGCCACTTAACGCAAGTTCTAGGTACAAGATTTCTTCGAATTACTCCTAGAATGCACATCTCATATGAATCATGAGGTTTTTTCCTAAAAGGGGGCGTTTTTGTAATCTTGAGATTTTTCTGAATATCACATCATCAAAAACAAACAAATCTTCAACTCATTACATGACAGCATTACAATCTCGAATTACAAGAAAACTTTATCGCATCATTTACAAGCATAAGAACTTTTAGTGTCTACATGATGACGAATTATTACATGAAACAACGTCCTTTGCAGGGAATATCGTACTTAAATCTGTTGTTCAATTTTGAATGGACTAAATAAGGCAAATCAACATTAGAAGTATTAGACGACCCTTTTTTTCTTCTTTTTCCAAATAACATCTGCTAGTTTAGGTTTTCTAACCTACTTAAAGTGTCTTTAAATCTGAAAAGAATGAACAAAATCTTATTAGCACGCAATATCATTAGTCTCTTGTTGTCATTTTGTTTGATGATGTTCATTTACATCTTTTTCTTGTTGTTTTATTTGCAACATTTTTTGAGCACAAGACATGGTATAGCTGAGAATTGGTGAAAACTTTGTGAACATTATTTAAACGCATTCCTGGAGCAATCATTTCTGAATTCTCCAAATTGTCCAAACCCTTTTTATATACATGGGACAATCCTGGTTTCACTTGATTTTCTGATTAAGAAATTTGCAGTTGATCACTCGATCTCAGATCCTTTTGATTTAATGACAGCGATCTATTTCCAGATTTTCTTTTTCTTTTTCCAAAAGACTCACTTACTTTATTCCAAATCAAATATGGTTATTTTTCGAAAAATCACTGTTTGACATATTGTTTGACGGTGAAACTTTTTTGTGAAATGGAGAATCATTCTTTTCATAAATTCTGGATTTATTATCTCTTGAAGAATAATAATCATCCAAAAAATTTTATACTTTTTCATTTCACTAATCCTGAATTCAGAATTTTCCAATTTTGTATGCAAAACTCAATTTTATTTCTTCCTTGCTCTTTTAAATTTCTCAATTCTAAAGTTCAATTCGAAGATGAGGTGAGAAAATCGAGAGTATACCCTAGACCAATAACCCTCTCATCGTAAAGACTAGGTCTCAACTCTTTTGCTTTACAAAAATAACTTGGATTTTCAAAACCTATTCCTTTTCGACTAATTATACTTTTATCCTTTAGAGAAGGGTATGATCATATGTATCGTTCTGATCGTCTTGTCTGATTTTAGGATGTATGGACTACTTGCTGCAGTTTCTAGTTCAACAATTGTCAACCTTCTTTCCTCTGTCATGTAAACATTTTCACTTTGCTATATCCTTGTTCATCGCACAACTCTTATTCTGAAATTTTCGTTTCTTTTCTAAAAGTTTTCTATTGAGTGCTTAGCACCATTATTATTCATCTTAAACTAATTGAACGGCTCTATCTTATCACATACAAAGCTCTAGTTCAATCAATCTTTTTCCGCTTATGTTGTTTTATCATTATCACAATGAGTAGAATTATCGTAGAATCATTATATTGATATCTTTCATTCCCTCTAAGGTTAGCATATTTGCTTAGACATTCAGTGGTGAGATAGTATCATTACCAAATGTTTGGATTTCGAGGTTGTTCTTAGTAAAACTTCGTTTTGCAGCAAGAAATAATATAACATTTGTTTCGTTCAACATTTTATTTGTCATTAAATTCATTGTTTTTCTCCTCAAAAGTGTTTTTTACTTGATTCTTCACAACATCATATTATTCGCTTTGTAAAATCTTGTTTTGATCTTTCTAAATCTTCATTGCTTTGTTGATGTCGCTTTCTCAAACGTTTCTAACATTTAGCAATCTTTTGGTTAAACTTCTTAATCAATTTATCAACTAAATGTTCCTTTTCTTCAGAATCATTATGATCAAGAAACCATTGCTTGTTAGAACCATTGCTGAGGTATCTTATTATACATCTGATTCTGAAAGTGAATCTGATTATTTGAAATTCAGTAATATTATGATTACCTCATTACAAATTATGGTTAATTTATGGCCAATGATGATGATTCAAGAAATTTTCATGATGCAATTAGAATTTGCTAGTGAACATTTTAAGAAAATCTTATTGTATTCTCAAAAAGTTCATGATCGTTCAGAAGTTGCTCATAACGATTCTGAAAGTAAAGGAACCATTTGAGAAAAAATCTTTTCCATCCAAGCTTGGTCTTCAGCCAAAGAACGCGCGCTTGTTCATCACTATCTTTCTTAGCTAGCAACATCTTTGTCTTGTAGTAGTTGTAGTCTTTGACCTTTGCTTTCTTGCAGTCTTTGGCAAAATGTTCTTACTCACTCCTTCTTACAATTAATATGCTTTAACTTGTGCTCCATATCTTCTTCTTTTCATTCAAGCTTTTCTCTTATCATCTTTCTTTTCTGTCGGAACCTTTCACGTACTCTGGTTCTTGGTTTACTGAAGGAAGAAGTGAAGAAAAAGAAATCTCAAATTGTTGTTTGTTGGCTTAGCATAATACTTCTTTTGATTAAAAGCTTTTGCTAACAACACGGTAATCTTTTTCAAATCACTGATATCTTCATCATCACTTCCTTCAGATTCTGATTGAACTACAACTTTCTCTTTGCGTTTGATCACTTTTGTTTTCTCAGCAACCAACGCTAATAGATCTGAAGTAACCACAACAGCTTTTCACTTATATCCCATTGCATATTACCTCACTTGGTTTTGCTTTAGGAAGTATGTAACGGAGCATCCCCCCAAAAAAGTTTTTTGGGATATCTATTTAGTTCTTGGTTTGCCTATTTAGTGTACCAATATGTTTCCTTTCTGGGTTGCAGATTGTTCTGAAACTTGTAATTCAAATACAATTATCTTTTTAATAACTACATTTCTTTAAGAATCTTAATTCACTTGTAAGTAAACGCAGATAAAGTATCTCAATGCAATTATTCTCCTTCAGTAAGCTTGAAAGTCTATACTCATAATAATAATTGTCAGTTTTCATATCTGTGTTTCTCCATACTCAGAACCACGGATCTGCCCGCTTTCAAGAGTATCACATAATGCTTTAGCGGTTCATAATCGCTTGGCTCATCCTAGAGGAATATATGGCATTTGGATGTCTTTGAATTCAAAAGAGTTCTATGCAAGACGATCATTCTTTTGATTTTTTTCCTACTTAAGCTCGGTCCCAAAATTTAGGATCCTAAAGAGTAGAGGTGCTTTTGTTCACGGTTCCAGCAAGTGTGATTACTTGGCATAAAAGGCCATGGGGTGAATCACATTCGGAATAGAATTAATCTATGTTCACCATCCGTTTGCTCTTCCAGATAGTTCATTTAAAACCGTTCATGACTGAGAGTATTCACCGATTATAACAACGGAATCCGGTCAGCATTGTCAAACCGTGTATCCGTAATCACGTTCTCGAATCATCTCGTTTGAACTACAATATCCTGAGATGTCTCTATCGAATAATCCGAACGAAGCGCTCGCTCTATTAATTCACTGAATATCAGTAACTTGCGCCAGAAAATAAAATTATTGAATTCGTTAAAGATAAAAGAATTCGGTAGCTAAAGAAGAATTAGTGAGCACTAAAAGATATATCTCTAACATCATATAGGTGTTACTATTGAATTTTTTTTATTATTATTATGAACAACACTACTACTAAAAAAATTGTCTCTACAAAAAAAAATATTTCTACAAAAAATTATTTAAGCTCAATTAAAAACGTAGACAAAAAAATAATCTCTAAAAAAAATTCAACCTAAACATTATAAACAATCTTGGAATTTTCGGACCGCAATTAAAATCGTAGACTTGAAGTTATACTAAAAATGTAACACACAATTTTTTATTTTTATATTTATTTATTATTTTTATTATTATTTATTATCTTTATTTTATTTTAAATTTCAGTTAGCCAATATTTAAACCTATGTTTTTGAGTATAAAACGCACCACAACAACAGACACACACTCAAACATAACCTAGAAGAAACCCTATCTCTATTAAAATCGCCGCTCTCTTCTCAAATCATATAAACACAGATCTAAAAATTTACTCTCTCTCTCACAACTTATAACATATCTAAAAATGAAACAAACCCTAATACTAAAAAAAAAACTTCCGCCACTTCACTTATCATACAGGATACAACATAACAAATAAAACCCTAATCAATCTAGACGCCTCTACCACTATACCCCAACCACAAGAACAAACTTTCACACAATTTCTTTCGTTGAATGTGAATACTTCGAAACCAATAGATGACAAGATTTTGAAGTATTTCTCTCAGGTTTAGGTTTATTTCTTTTCCTCGTTTGTTGTTGGTTATTAAACTCGAATACAGAAAGAGACCTTACAAACTAATTTGATTTAGATCTTTTTCTGTTATACTTTAGGATTAAAAAAATAAACAAAGCTTCAATAAAGATATATATGATGTGTTCATGTTCAAACACGACTAAAAATTCTTTAACGGATTTTGTATTGATCGGATGAGGCTTTCTGGATCGGAATTCTTTTCTATTGTGGGGGATTTCTCGTGGGGGGGGGGCTTATTTTTCCCGTGTAGGATACGGGGGGATAGGGGGGGGGGGGACCTTTTTGATAAATTTATATCCCATTAATTCTCTTGGTATTTTCAAACAAAACAGGAGATCCTTCTTTGTTTTTTTAATGATTTTCATTATTTTCATTTTTCTCTTCTTTTTTTTTAATAATTTTTTTCCGTTTAATCTTGAATGCATAGAGAAAAGGTTGTTGTAGATGATGGAATGAGTTGTGAGTTTGACAGATTTGGTGTGATTCCTTGCTTTATTATGGATAGATCTAGGGTTGCATGAGTATCTTTGTCTAGATCTATGATGAAACTGTTTGTGTGTTTGGATCTTGTACAGATCTATACTCTTCTTGTTAAACACACAACAAAACTAAGATCTTTGTTATGTTCTCTTTATTTTCTCATTTCTTTATTTTCGGTTTATATCTGAGTTAAAAGAAGTATTTCCACATGGTTAATTGAAATTGATTTCATAATAACCTTAAAACAATTTCACCAATTGAAATGCCTAAAAATTTAACCCAATCTAATCATAAGTAATTTACCGATCATTTATTTGGACAGGGAATCATCAAACATATATGGTATTTTATATAATTCGACTCTTGATTCTTGTATAATTCGCCTCAAATATTTGGTATAATTCGCCTGAAATGGTTGGTATAACTCGCCTAAATCTGGTATAACTCGCCTGAAAACAGTATAACTCGCCTAAAAACGGTTATCAAAACACGTTTGACCAGATCTTGACCAAAAAGTCAAACTTGGTCAAAATCAGTTAGATCTAAAAAAATAAGCTGATGATGATTTTTTATTAAAAAAATCAAAATAAGCAGATCTGGACCATATTATCACTGAAATAAGCAGATTAAGCAAACTGATAAGCACAAATTCAGATAGAATGAAGAGATAAGCAAACTTTATAAGCACACAAACTGTATGAAATAAGCTAAAATAAGCTTCAAAATAAGCACAAAGCTGACGAAATAAGCACAAAATTAAGCTGATTCAATCAGATGTTCTAATAAGCACAAATAAGCCTAAAAAATAAGCAATAAGCACACGATATAAGCTGAAAATAAGCTGATAAGCACAAATAAGCAATTCTCGATCTCACAAACACAATCAAACACTAAAATAAGCACTAATCTACAATCATTGGATCTTGATACCACATATTAAGCAATGGATTTTGATTGATGACTAGTGTGTGTAAAATAAGGTGTAATTAGTGTATGTGTTTAGAGAGAGAAATACCTAACTTACCTTTTGATTAAAATGAAATTGTTACATCTAATCATGGCATAAATACCGTATTTATAGCCTTATTAGATTGTTGACTAAACTTTCCTAACTTGACACAAATACTCCCTGCACTTTATAATAATGCTTACAAGTAGATTATTTCTTTATTTCTAACAACAAACACTTTTAAGTAAGAGAGAGTAGGACATTTTTTATATATCATTTCATAGGGAGACTTTCCATTTAGCATAGAAGAAGGGAGTTTGATAATAAGATAAGTAGCAGTTAGAATACACCCAGTCCACATTTTTAAAGGTAATCCCCCTGAAACATAAGGGATCT